>OZ007569.1:13427662-13450162 GCA_963931925.1 Onchidella celtica | reverse complement strand
CCATCGAGATCCCTCAAAATCTAAAACGTGAAATATCTGGGGGACGCCAATGAAATTGTGTCAAGTGCCATTGATGGGATTCATTCTTATTTTCAAGCCCTGTTGTTTTTGGGTTTTTTTTTTCTTTAGCTACAGCCAAACTGAAAAGGTTCACCCACATGAATAAGTTCGTGCAATAGAAACAAAGTAGAAGGAAAAAATTGGAAAAATGCCCTTTCTTCCAGCTTTCAGCTTGTTTCCGGCACGCGAACTTCCCATCACGTGAACACAGCACTCGCCTTTGCGTAGAGCGTATGAAAATTCGTTATTCGGTTGCAGATGACGAAGTAGCGAGGAAGACGCGTAAGGATATTAAGGGATATTAGCCTCATTCGTCATCTGCACTCGACCGCATTGCTCGATGATGCAAACTTGGCACGACACATGAACAGTCAAGCCGTATGTGAGTTACTGGCCCATGAGATAGCTCGCGATTCGTTGCTCTTGTCACGGACAAGCTGTACTCTTATCTCTGTTAATAACCTGGGGCAGGAAACATGCAAAAAACAGAGCCTGGTGGGGATGGAGGGGGTGGGGGAGGGGTGTGGTGGGGTGGGGGGGGGAATTAGGGAGAGATAAGTAATTGATAATGGAAACAAATGACTTTCTTACATTAAACGGTCTTACTTTGGCTGTAGCCAGCCAGAGAACTCCGACGTCGTCCATTGCAACTCGTGCTTTTCAGTGGTAGATCTGCCCAGTTTCTACTCATGTTCCGGATCCCATGTCCATTTTTTGCTGTGTGAACCACTTCCTTGGTAGGGGAACTGCATCCAATTGAACTCTTAAAGAAAACACACAAAGTACCGCCATATTAGCAGCTTTAGGTCTACAAAAACAAAGCAAAACAAACAAACAAACGAAAACAAAAACGTATGCTGACACTCTACAACGATCATCCACATGTGAGATTAAAAAGCTGTTGTCCGAGGTTCGTTGTTACAACTGAGTTGTTGTTTTTTTCTTTTGCGCTAGCGCTGTGTATTTTAAGTGACTCTAGAGCCAGAGGGCTCCTCCCGAAATGTTCCTAACAACACCCTTAATGAATTATTAATTATTTATTCTTTCACATTTTCTTTTTGTTTTCCTCCTGTTTTTTGGTTGAAAGGGTAGAAGGCAGGGTTAAGGATTCGATAAGATTTAGGGTTGAGAATAAGGACAGGGTTAGGGATAGGTATGTACACTTTCTCGGCCCCGGCGCTAAACGGTTTTGGACCATACGTACTTGAAACAACAATTTTCAGAAAATAAGCCATAGCTTAACAGCGAACACAACTGTGTGTTTTCTCTATTCCCCAATTTGGCTTTGTAATTGGACTACATTCCGCTAATAACTGCCTCAATTGAAATCTTCGTGCCAAGATTCAGCCCCCTCAGGCCAGCTGTTTGGAGTTAAAATCAAACAGACAGACAAATATCAACGACAAATACAAAACAACAACAACAAAAAACAACTATTATATTAAGTGCCAAAATACAGAACACTTTAATCGTGATGTGCTGAACAGACTCAAGAAAAACTGCCATTTAAACGTCAAGGCGTCTTCCCATGGAACGTACAGTAATTAAATGCGGCAAATGAATGGATTTAGTATAATTATCCCGTCGCTGCAATGAAAGACATCGCCGAGTGTTGAAGTAAAAGAAAAAGAACAAAATCTAAGAAGTACAGTGATGGTACTATAACATAAAAAGTGGGGAAAAATGTTTTGTGGAGAGGACGACAAAAACGAAATACTCCCAAGAAGGAAAACTGGAGCACAAGTAAAGACATTGCAAAACAGAGTAAATTCAGAAAAAGCTTCTCTCAATATCTGTAAATATCTGAACGGTTGACCTATTCATTTGCGTCATTGTCGCCGCCCACAAGAATCAAAGAAATGTCGCAAGAAAATGAAACAAATGTCATAATCTGATAGAGTGACATTTCCATGGGACTTTTGTTTAACTTCCCTTAAAGTGTCTTTCTCTTTGGTTTATTTCTTTATTAACTTCCTTTAAGGTTTCTCTCTCTTTTCTTTGTTCCTTTATTTTCTATTTTCATGTCGCCTTGTCAAGGACAGGATAAAATGTTTTCACTGAGATATTTTGAAATCAGACAAAACAGACTTCAGGGTGTTCATAACGGGAATTAGGTATTCTCTTTTCACTGTTTTTTGTATTTGAAGGAAATTTCCCGTCATTATAAAAGTCGTAGTCATGTATCAAGATGATAACATTGAAATATTATAACAAATTTAAAATCAGTCAGTTTGTTCCTATGGGGTTTTGGGAGAAGCTCTCTCCGTTTGGTATTGAAGGAAAAAAATATTCCGTTCAAATGAAATGACCTCTACCATAATTGTGTTTCTGCACTGAGGTAAAATTATGTATTAGATTTCAATTACAACATTTTTCACCACTGGCACCACAACTATAGACAACAGAGTTTTTTGAAAAGTCGAGTTCGTGTTTCTACACCATCGGGTGCAATGTTTAAAATAACAATTGCACAGTCGATGTTAAAAGTGAAGAATTGAGTATTGTGATCCAGAAGTGCTAAAATCTGGCGCAGCATGCATCAGAGAGATACAAATCTCTTTCGCCCTTCTCGGGACTAACACTGGATGTCCAAAAAAAAAAAAAGTCTAGATTTATGTAATTTGTACTCGTATTTCAATTTATCCACTTCACAAATTCTAACTTCAAATTCTTTGACCCAGCTTTGAGATCGGACGAGAGTGGTGTGGTCGGATTGTTCAACAGGCAAAGTAAAAAAAAAAAAAATGACGGGGTGAACTAATCTCCCTTCAATTAAGAAATCAGAACAGTATTTTGTCGTACAAGTCTCTCGTTCGCACAATGTAAATAGCATGAACGTCCGTCGGGGCATCTAGTGTCTGAAAGCCGGGAATTCTAAACTACGACACAGCGGGTTTTTAATTTCAGAATCTCTAGTGCACGATGAAAACTCGATACAATTTTCTTTTCAGTAATTGATCTGATCAATCTAAAGTTACCCACAAAAGGAACAACAACAACAACAACAACACTTCCGAAAGAAAACTACAATTCTGTCAACAAAACCAAGACTTAATACTGAGGGCCTTGTCCCTTCGTGAACATTTATTGTCGCATAGAAGGTCAAAATACAGCTGTGCCCAAGTGACGCAAGATGGTGAGAAAATGTCAGGGTCAAGTCCGAGACTGGACCAGACACAACAATGAATTTTTAAAAGGCAACATTTTGAACAGATTAAAAGCAAGGCCCCACGGAGAGGAGTCAAAAAGGGGAAGGGAAGTCGAGTGAAGAGAACAGGATCCATGTGTCTCAAAGTTAATCGATTTGTAACATCCAATGTGTCCATTCATGGCGGCTAGCATTGCTTATTTTTGAAACTGTCTAAAAAATCTTTCCAACAGCTTGAAAGATTAAAACACAGCACGAGGCTGAGACTAGCGCTCGACATCGCCACCCTCAGTACTCCTCGTGGGCTGGAACTCACATTTACATCTTATCTCTGAAGACATACAAATGTCACAGTTTGTACTGAGACAATAATGATTTTATACCAGGAACACGAATTTCATATCAGTTTCGTTCTTTCTTTCCTCAGAATGATAGTTCCAAGCTGAAATAGGCAAAGCCAGAGCGAGGTTAATCTAAGCACCAGGCTTGCTGACAGCGTACTAATCAGCGCCCTCTTTATCATTCCCGGTACATTCCTGATCACAAAGGCCTCTTTGTGCCCATGGACATCCACTGAAATGACTTCTTTTGTGGTGGCGCTGTGGTATTTGATGAGTTGATCTTGCCTCTCAAATTCATCTTGAAGGAGAGCTCCAAGACTTTTAGGTTAACACAAAGTTACTCTTATGGCTTAACTAGCAACGATTTGAGATACGCTTATTTACGGGTAAATCTTGGAAGATTAAAAAAAAAACTTTTTCGAACTGATACTTTCCCCCCACCGGATAAAACAAAAATTTAATCATGGGTGCTCAAACCTCAAAAAGAGACAGGTTGAGGAATTTCAACAGTTCCGAGAAAAGCAGCAACCGGAAGAAATATTTGCCTCAGACTAACGGAAGTAGTCCCGCAATGAATGGCAGGAGTGACCAGCCATCTTGCCCATCCATAGAGGAGCCTCAAGTAGAGTTGCCAACTTTCACAGATCGTCAAAAAGAGTTGGTGACGGAAACTTGGCGGATAGTGCAGGAAGATATGGCTAAAGTTGGAGTTGTCATGTTCATCAAGTAAGTGTGAACTCTTATCTATCTATCTATCTATCTATCTATCTATCTATCTATCTATCTATCTATCTATCTATCTATCTATCTATCTATCTATCTATCTATCTATCTATCTATCTATCTATCTATCTATCTATCTATCTATATCTATCTATCTATATCTATCTATCTATCTATCTATCTATCTATCTATCTATCTATCTATCTATCTATCTATCTATCTATCTATCCATCTATCTATCTATCTATCTATCTGTCTGTCTGTCTGTCTGTCTGTCTGCCTGTTTGTCTGTCTGTCTGTCAATTCATCTACATCATATATCGCTGTGTTTGTCCGTCTGATATTTCCGACGCTTTTTCTATCTGACTCACCATCAAATTATATTTCCCGTGTCTACTCATTATTGATATATTTCTGTCTTTATCTCAGCTCACCCAGCTCTTTATCCACCTCTTCCCTATTGGGAGGTGCATCAAATTTATTCCGAGTGTCTCATTTTGACCCCTTATACAAAAACCCTTATCTTTCAAGTTTTCACATCATTTATTGCAGTAACAACAATCGGGCCGAATCGGTGTCCGCAATCGAGCCGAATTACCATGGGAAATGGAATAGCAACCAGTGTCATTGAATTGTTCATGTGATCTATTTTGGTTACATAAACTCGTTAACTTCGATATAGATCTATCATATCATCGGTGCCCTCTATTTGCCGGCGATTCTCGATAGCTATAGGTGTAGGGATTTCCAACACTGTGCTCTCTCCGAATACAGTGATTTGCTACGCATTTCGTAGACGTTGGGGTAGGGCGGTGTGGGCTGAAAGATCCCTGAATGGCCCTTTTTTCTTCTTCTAGTGCGTCTTTCTCTGTTCTTGTCAGAGTTTTTCCTTCCTTTCCTGATTTTTCTTCCCTGTCTTTTAAATCCTTTCCGTATTTTTATCATTTTTGTTCACTGCTTTTTCTCTCCGACCCTGTCCAGTTAAGCTTATATTCTTTGCCTTTTTCCTTTCGATGTTATTTTTTCTTCAACATTTCCCTTCCTTCCCCAGTGATTGAAGAGTATATATAATATGGTTGGACTGATTATAATTACGTACGTTTTATTATATATCAGATCTCACTTCTTCGACACAAGCAGGATGATACGTAAATACCTCTGCCATGTTTGTGGATACGTGCAAAATGTAACAGGTATCGAATTGTTTCACGCTCTGGGACATTTGCAGTTCGGAAAACGTGGCAGGCATTCAACAGGCCATTTATAACATTTGAGCAATTTTGCTGGATCGTATCTGGTCCATTTTCAATGAGTGGGCAACTGTTATAGTCCCCGCTCGGAAACTTATGTTTTTCTGTGAAATGCGATATATTCAAACATTTTCTGATGGAAAAGATGGAAATTTGCATGTAAGATGTGTATGTTAATGAACGTATGAGGGTACTTGTTTTAATTACATAATCGAATCCGTTTTCATATTTCATTTATTTGCGGTTGGTAAAAATTTACAGAGATTCAAGTTTCTCGCCAAAAAACGAGAATTTATAATGCCACGAAAACTTTCTAGGTTTCAAACACCCAGAGGCGTATGTGTAATTGTCATAAATGATGGGGCTCCTAAACATTGGTCATACGTCACATTTTGTAAAATGTTTAAGAAAACTCAGATATTTTATTTTATTTTACATCCCGTGGGCTGTGCGAGATAAAGGAATATAAAAATCATGAAAGGTCGGGGCATGATCGCCATATTTCAGGCAGTCAGTGCCAAGATGCCCAAACCCGGAAGAAAACAGGGAAAGGAGCGGGGGATATGGAAGGGATATCGAACTATATTATTATAAAAAAATTTCGTGCCAAATTGGAAGACAGGTGTTTTGTCAGCACACGCTAACTGCGCCAGAGGAAATAAATCTTCAGCCAAAGATAACCCTAATGTGAAGAATGTTAGGCTACCCTTTGTCTCCCCTTCTAACGGACGTGGAATCCCGGTAGATTATTGCATCGGACATTTATTCCCGGAGGATCCAGTGTCCGGTGTCGGACAAACACAAAGTTCCGGAATATTGCGTGTTGGCCGTGTCTTTTCGAAGCGCGAGTTGGAAGGAATACTTTTTTTTCAGTGTCTGGAGTTTGAGATCAAAAGAAGAGACACCGGCTACAAATAGATCTAACCTAATCAAAATTTTATACTTCAGTCCTAAATCAATGATAATTACAGGTTTGACCTCGAAGAATGATAAGGTAGTACATCGACTGAAATTACCAGTCTACAATTCACCCGAGCTCAAAAATCGTAATTAAGAGGCGTGGCATTTTCTGTGGCTTCATTTATCATACTCACATCATTATGAGAACGCGATTTCGTCTCGTCAGAATTTTGTTGACGATTTTAATTGGTTGCCCTTGGTGACTGAGCACTCGCCCTGCGAAGGAGATGTTGTATTGATGATCACACCACTGATTTTCCCATTTCATCCTGATTTACTATGGTGTTTAGATCCTCTTCAAAAAGCTGTTGTGACTGGTCCATCGCTTTGAAACTTTGGTTATTACAATACAGCGAGGCAAGAACACTCGCAATAGCAAGATAATAATAGACCTGACAAAAATCATCCCAGGGACAAGTAGACAGAAGAGATTAAGGAAAATTACTGAAATATGGCAGGATAACGTGAGTATGGACATGGCAATAACTTCAAGAGAACTCAGTTCAGACAAGCTCATTACTAACTTGACAATTCCGCGGACAAGCCGGAGTAATCACATATCGGGCAATACTAATTATTCTGTTATTTCTGTGGTCGAGAATGTCATACAGGTCAGCCATAAGTTTATACTGTCTGACCTTGGATGTGATTTCGATTACCTAAGTCATATTTCAAGACATTGTACAGTGATGCTGACAGCAAGGGCGGCCATAGGGCTAAGCCTATCTGTTGAATGTTCTACAGAGGAAGGACACATAGAGATGCATCCGTCTCTTTGACTTCTGCGTAATTTTTCTAGTGGTCGTCGTTGATTTTGCAGTTGGTTGATAATCGTTCCGTTGTCCAGTTTTTCCAGTGCCAGAGTCAAATTTCAGTCAGTTTAGCATCTCGAACGTGAGGATTGAATATCTTAATCTCTGACGCCGAGTTGGAGCCTAAACTTACTGTACCTAACTATAGACGCTTTTTCTAAAATTATGTTGAGTTTAAAAAAACACACACGTGATTCCTTCAACTACGAGCTACATTACATTACCTCTGGCATTCAGATCGTGTACTTGAAACTTAAAATCACTGTAATTTTTCTTTTCGGCTCGCTACTCAGCGTTTGACCTCACAGTAGCTGCAGCTGGTCTGTGAAAAACAAAATAATGCCCATGATGCTGCCTGACCCCCTGCACCTACCCAGGGCATAATTATGACGATATTTTATCTACACCCGGTCACACAAAATATGTTTGTATTGTCTGCCTCAGAGGCTTGTGCAGATAGTGAGGGCAGACAAGTGACTGGCTTGTCTCTGACAGGGATACCTCTATTTTTACAATCTAAAGTTTTGGCAAATTATATAAAATAAACAGAAGGCTTCGGTTTTTCCGTATCTTCTTATGGGTGAAAACAAGAAGTATACTGACGAATTTATGTTTCCAAACTTTACAGTTAGGTACCTTCAGCATTTGATCTGAGGATGAAATACAGATTGAACCACTTGTTTTCAAAGATAAGGACGTAAACTATGTTTAGCCCTCGGTTAGCGTCCCCAGATACATTCCAAAAACATACACTGAGTTCTCGTTATGCTTAAAAAAAAAACACCATTGTAATTTCAAAGAGCAGCTGCGACACAGTGGTATGTCTGCTATAATTATCACCTCAATTGCCTTGTGTGAATTCCGAGATCAATTTTGTGCTTGACTAAATCACTTTTGTTCGGTATTGTTCACTTCTCTTTCTTTTCAGGGCAAAAGCTATTCAAATCGTCCATTTTTATGTTATTCGGGGAAAGTTCCGATTTCCAGAGTAAAGCTACATTGATACTGTAAAACATTTATCATCAAATGACATTATTTTGGTAGTAAATATATCTTTCAGCCATACTAAAGTCCCCTCTTGGTTTTAAACGAATTTTTTTTTCTTCTTTTTTTTCGTTAATTTTTTGTACAATGTGATTGTTGTATGATTGATTAGCCAGCATGTTAAAAATGCCAACTGTTGGTAAGAATAAGAAAGTTAACTGTCGGTAAATGAAGAATTGAAATTGGCTTTCACGTGAACATTTTAAATACGTTTAGACTGTTCCTAAAATGCTACAGCAAGCCTAATTTGTCTCCAGTAGTCCTTTTTATGCACACAATGAAAGTATTTGCCTCGCTGAACTGGAGAATACAGATTTATACGTGATGACTGTTTAGCAGAGTGAAAGTGCAATATATTCTGAGTTTCACAAATGATTAGCGAATGTAAAAATGCAATCTGGCTTTTGTTGGGTAGACCCACCCTGGGAGAGAAATGAGACTCGTAGTTTTTGAATTAAAGAATTGTAAACGAAGTTAAGTAATCACAGAGATTCGTCGTTCCACGTGCAAGGAATAAGACAATGAAGAAGTAACACAATCAAATTGTGTTCAGGAGCGTCCACAATTTTAAATAAGATGGTATAAAGACGAACCCAGCTATCTAATTAGCTTCCTGTGGAGTAAATGACATTCACGGTTTCTTCTTCAGGGTTGACGATAAAACGTTAATGTGATCAATGTTGTTTTTATAGTCATCGCGTGGGTTGAACTGTTGTGAAAATAGCTGCGGATACATCATTAAAGGCAACTGTCATTGTAGATTATAACATTTTTTAGTGTTTTTTCCAAGTCGCTCGTATGATTCCTTTGAGCAGATTATTGTCTTCGCTGGCCAAGCCAGTCAAATTAGAATAATAAACGCGAGGATTTACGTTCGCGCTCAGATATCATACTTTTTGTACCTGGTTTTATGGGGAACAATTTTGTCCTTTGAGTTGGGAGAGTGACATGTCACATTTTCTGGGCCAGGCGTATAAATCTGTCATCATCCTTCAAAGTAAAAGCTTAAAACTCTGAGTTAGTGTCCTCGCTCAACATGGCCCAGTGAAGACTGCAAAGGAAATGTCTGGGGCACATGATAAAGTGCATGTGTGCATGCAAAACCTGGTGTAAATGTTCCTTCCCTGCAATAACACTATTTATGGTTTATTTCCAATATATCTGCAGTTTTAATTTTCACTGTCTACCCGTTCATACTGGGGCTTTTATTGAACTGCAATTTTTTTTTTAAAGTCTTCTACATTTTCGTCACTGAACGTTCTAAATTTGCAAACATGAAATGACAACAGAAATGAGTCGAGGAGTGTTTTGTTTTATTATTATTATATTTAATCTGACTTCTCAAAAATATTAAAAATTATGAAGAAAACAAACAAAAGCAAACGGTGTCACTCTTCTCTGATCTATTCTTTCTGCACTACAAAAATACTAATTAATGAAGATTATGTGTGAGCCCGTGAAGCGATGAACCGAAAAGGATTTTCCACGTACACGTCTTCTAATTCTTAACTGATCTAGCACACCCTACTTTCTACTCATACATTTATCTGTACCATTTATTATGGCTATGAAATTTGCATGTCTTCCGTTTTCGATGGTTTAGTAACTTATTCAGTACAATGTATTTAGAATTTTGGAAAAGGAGTAACTCTGAAGAACATCAATTATGGCAATCGATGGCATTTCTTGTGGATATTCCGAGAGTCACTGGAAACTTCGCCAATATCTCACATCTGGAAGTCTCATGCTTAAATAAACAGTTTTCTTCCTCCTGCGGAGAATTTCATTTCCTTTCATTGGTAAATAGGAATATAATATTTAGAAGCTTTGTATGTCTTATTTTGTCAAGCATATACTTCATTATGGAAAAACACGGATATTCACTTTTTTTTGTTTACTCCACCCCGGTCATACACCCACCGAGTATTTTATGTACATTCCTGCTATTGACAAAATAATATGCGATAGCATGAAAAATAGATTCTATAAATTGAGCCGGATGAATTTATGCCTGAGAACAATTTCTTTTACATTTTGGTGTGGTGCTTAGCGAGGGATATTTGCCATATTATTGTATGCGATATTTACCGATTTTGATGTTTTGTCATGAAAGTGGTTCTCTCGACCCTAATTTCATAATAAACAGAAAATCTGCGTGTCATTCCAATAGGTTAAAAATTGTTCGAAATATGCGTTTGTGACGTAATGTTTTATGCATTTTAGTCCTTGTGCCGACCAAACTTCAATCCCCATTTTCTCGAAATGGCAAAAATATACAACAATATGGCAAATACCGAAGACACTTCCTTTGCTGGTCTTAATATAGTTTTGTGAAAGCGCGGTAAGTAATATGCATCCAATGGAGGAATTTACCTTAGTAATCAATGGTACTGCTGCCCGTCTCAACAATAGAACCTGACAGTATACCGGAATAATTATACTGTTGTTTACCGCGCTAGACTTGGATACTGGGCAGTGGAGTGTATTCATTAGGGTTGCTTTGTCAAGAATGCCATTGTCAAGAAGTCAGTTCCTATGGAAGCTGACCTTCTCTGAGCTTTGTGGACATACAGTAGGGGATCCATGTCTACTGCATTGGAAGACATCTAGAAGTAAAAGCGTGAAGCCAATCAGGATAATAAAACAAAATGCCCCTCCCATTAGTGACAGAGTGTATTCATCCCTGCAATGGGTAAAAATGGGTTAATCACTATTTTATGGACCGGGAGAAATCAATAGCTGGATGTTCTGACCATCAGTCTGCGGGCATTGCATTTCACACACATGAATAATAAGAAACAGATAAACTAAAATGCAGTACCTCTAGGTGGACTAGTCACAATTGGCAGATTTGTTTTAAAGTATTTTTTTAAATACAAAAAAGATTGTTTCTATGTTTTTCTTAGTGAGAAAACAAGTAAAACGGAATCGATGGCATAAAAGTACAAAAGCTTTAATTTTCTTACCAGTCCTGGCGTGACAAGTCGTGCTTTCTGTCATCTGACAAATGTCATGCTAATGGTGTTTCAATGCCATGCAATAAAACATTTAGGCGGTTGAGTGATCAGAGCAACAATCAAATTATCAAAGAATTATTTCGTTTTCAGAACAAAACAGTAAAATAAAATGGTGCCCATTTACGTTCTTCCCAGCGTCAGCGGCCTTGGGGAGGGTTTGTGTGTGTGTGTGTGGGGGGGGGGGTGGTCGTGGAAAGGGGGGGGGAGGACGGAGAAGAGGTGGAAGGGGGGACATGGTATGATTGCAAATCAATTGTATTGCTATTGTCGGAGTGTCTGGACGCCTGAACTGTCCTTCAAACTGGTCTGTCTGATGCATTGTCAAACCTGTGATCTCTTGGCAAACGTGTAAACTTAAAGAGAAGTGACAAAAGAGTGACCACATTGTCATTTCCTTAAATGAAACAGTTTCCTATCACCCCATTGACAGTTTAGTCACAGATTAATGGTTCCGTTTTCAAATGGAATGGATGGATTTTTACACAATGTTAGACTTTAGGTTTATTATCAAATCCATTAACACAGATGGATACTTTATCTTATTTTTCGCTTCATTTTTATGGGGATAAAAGTGCTGATACAAAGAGATCTGAATGAAATGCCCGCATTCGTTTGATTCAACACACTTTCCACGTATGTGTTGATGTGCTGGTTTCATTCTGATGATGGCAAGAAATTTGCGTAGTGCTGGCCTGTTCTGGTGTTGAGGGCGGGTGTGGGAGGTGGGAGGAAGAGGTAGGAGAGAGCTTGGGGTATCATAAGCTTTCATTACTTAGCCATCGAGCCATGTGTCTTGTGATCTTTCAATCCTTGCCCTGTAATTCCTTTTATACGAGTGTCCTCCACGAGGGAAGAAAATAGCATCAAAGTCGGGTTCAGGGAGGGGAAGAGAGAATTGAATTTTATGCGATTTTCCTGAAAAATACGAAGCGACATTAGCTCAAATTATTGCTGCTCGCTTCGCTCAAACGTACAACTTCGTGTCTTTAAATAAAATCGTGGCCTGTTCATCAAAATGGGGCTAATGATAACGATAAAGAGAAACCAGAGGCAACATTCCCCTAAAGTGTCAGCCGAAAGCACCAGTTGTTTTGAGGAGAAAAACCCGCTGTGTGGCAGGGTGCAATTACCTTTGTTTCATTTCTTTGTAATTATTGGAGAAAAACCGGTTGGTTTCCTTTTCTTTTTTTTTTTTAGAGAGAAAATCAGGTTCAGTGCAATAGGAGATGACCAGAAATCGCACAGCGAGTTTGACTTGTTGGTTTGTCGGACCAAATAATGTTTATGGCGCAACACTTAAAGATAAAGGTTAATGCCTTAAGTTCTGTACGTGGATTAAACACTGTCAAGACATTTTTTTGAAAGGCATTCCCACATCTCACTTAATCATATTATCTTTAGAGTGAGCCACAAAATAGAATCCTGCAGCAATCTGGGCTGATATTATGTTTTATCGAGTTGGCAGATAATTGTGTCAATATTTAGAAAGAAGATCAACAATCATGAACGATTGTAAATATTTTTTATTTTCTTAGAGATGTTAAAACTTCATGTTCAGTTTGCAGAACTGTTAAGCGGACATGCCTCTTTATAGATATATTGTTTTATTTATTTTACTTTCTTTAATAGTTTTTAAATTTCGGTTGTTTTATTTTATTCTATTTTATTTTATGCAAAGGCGGTGAAGAAATCTTGAAATATTATCTGATATTGCGAAGGTTTCTAGCAATGTTGTGTTCCCACAACTTCTGAGGCCAAAGTAATTTCTGACATAATCCTGTGACCTCCCTAAGGATCTGTGGTAATCACATCAAGACTCCGGTTAAAGAGTTTACGATGAGGTACCTGGACAGAATAGTTATACGATCTGCATGGATGTTCTCTACGTTTTAAAGAAACATACACGTATCGCAGATGCACACTTACTTGAAAGACTTGGATTTTGGGGGTGGGGGTGGGAAGGGGGATGGGGGTGCGAAAGGTATACCAGTAACAGTTTCCACATTGGCTACGATTAAATGTATCAGTTTGCAATCTGTGATTTCCTGAGGGTCAAAGAAGGCATAATTGTTTTGTATTCCTTTGCTTGGCACCTGAAATTTATCTTAAACGACAATCACCTTCCATTGTTTCATTAAATTTCAAGATCATCCAGGAGCAAATAGAATAATACACTTCAAAACAAACAGAGAAAGAGCTGAGACAGAAGATCGTTGTTGCCCTCCGCAATTCGCCTTAACAGGATATTATAGCTAGGTAATGTGCCGTATCTCACCAAGGTTCCATGCTATGTTACTTCAGGTAAAAGCTTGTCATTGGAGTTATGATATATATATGTAATGATGCATTAGATGTGTTAACCATATCTGTGCCCTTAAACGCTCTGTAAAAGTGATTTCCTCCATGGGATAATAAAGTGATTCTTATAATATCCTATGATGGTGTCAGCATGATGTTTAAATATAAGTGTCTCACAAAGCTGACTTTCGTGCTGCCACATTTTTCAAAGACTGTCATCTAGCACTCTCAGAGCTCTCAAGTTATACAATCCACAGATGAAAATTACTACCCTCTGAAGAATCTGCCTTCAAGACAAGGACTCTAGCCGCGCACCCATTATATATGATCGTCATGATTTACAACTTTACCTCTACATGTATCTGCACAAGAAACTTTGGCAAATTTGAAAAAAATAAAATTACTGATTTTACTTCTGATTCTCAGTACTTATATCACTTCAGTATTATTATGTGTGTGCTATTCGCTACTCAGAATTAAGATTTTTAACAAACACACCCCAGGTATGAGCATGCCTGGATATATTCGAATTCGGAAACTCAGGTTTTCGAAAATCTCACGCCATGGATTCATGACACGAAATTATCTATCTTTCCAGCTTTACGCTACTATTCTTATTACTTCATGCGCGTTTATCTGACATAGAATCAGTTTTTGATTCACTGGAACAGTCTAAGTAAGTTTTAAACTGTCAATGGGGCAAGATCCTGCCATCAATTCACGGACGAAATATAACATGCAGAGAAAATCAGGGGCGTCTCAGGAAAGCTTGAAGCGAAGTCAGAATATGGCAAAAAGAAAAAAGCTGTATGCTGCAAAAACCTCGAGTAAGCAATAAAACAGAAACGATGCAGTAAAACACAAACGTGTCTGTATTATTTGTTACGCGAGGCTTTGCTACATGCAACTTTCCTTTTTGCCATATTTTGACTTTGCCATCATTTTATCACCTCATTTCCTGAGCTGAACAAGAACGATTTCCTTCAACACATGCAGAGATCTTAGGCAAACAACGTTTTTGTGTATGAAAATTTCAGTGGTTCCACTTTAAAAAAAAAATTCCTTGTTATTAATTTTGTTTTATATGATTATCGTCATATAGTCGTAACCATGTGTTATTTCTTCATTGGTGATTACAAGTGCTTTTTAAAAATGTTATTTTTAATCATTATCAAGTGTGTTTGGGACTTGTCCTAACATCCTGGCAGCTCACTATTCTCTCTGGGAGAAAGAAAAGGAATTGAAATTGCTTTTTTGTTTTTGTCCTCTTTGTTTGAGGCAGCTTAAGGGCAGATTTTTTCTTTCATATAGAGAAGTTTTGGTTTGTCGTGTCGTCCTAACTGGCGCTTGCCTTCAAGAGCCCCCTTTCCTTAAATTATCATTCTATCATTTTTAAAGATTTTTGTTAGGTGTCGGTCTTTGTCAACGCCCCTTTTTTCAACTTTTAAAAATGCATCATCATATTTTCTAACATGATTATTTATTTGCTGCATTATTCCTGTCTTTGAAGATTGCGATGATAATCCTGTTACTATAATTTTAAAATTTTGATTTCTGTATCATAGGAGTTAACTTCATGTTTAAACATCGAACCCAATACCTTAATATCTCAACTTTGTACTGTTTCAAAAACAGAAATCCCCCTAAGATATGACGTGGGCTTTAATATTATCTGAGTGTGGCTGGAGGAAGGGGATTTTGATCTTGAAATCCCCAAACAAAAATATGACCGTGAAGAGATGAAAAGAAATTTGAAAATCAATAGAACAAAGACGGAAGTCGGGTGGCATTGAACAACGTCAAAGTTTCTTGGTAAATCCTTCATGGGCCTATCTCTTTGTTACCTTTTGTTGCCGTATTTGTTGTTGTTGTTGCTGCTGAATTTGTTATTTCTAGTCGGTTACTTTTTTTTTTTTGTCCTTGCTACTCCAGAGAGAAGTTGAAAAAAAAAACTGAACTTTATTATTTTTTACAAAGATTGGATTACAGTCTTACAAATATTAAAAAAAAAAACACCAAACGTGCAAGCACTGATAGAAAGAATTACTGTAGATAACTTAATATACACACATAAATAAATAAATAAATAAATAAATAAATAAATAAATAAATACAAATGATTAAAATTATAATTTTGTTTTAAAATGGATAAAACCATTTTCTTTTTGTAGTCAAATGATGTGAACTATATACTCTCATCTTTAGGAGAAGATTAGACTTGTACAGTTTGGCTTCGTCCTTAACTTGTTCTCTCACTCTTTATTTCTGTCAATATTTTTCAACTCCGAGAAGACTTTGCTGTAGTTTAATTGATTTTGGAATTATTTTTAACTCTACGCTACAGCTTTATCATGAAATGGTGCTACCGATCGCATAGAATATACTCCTTCACACTTCTAGTTGAACTTTCCGTGATATTTTTCATGAACTTTAAATTCTTTTTCTCATTTTTATACGATGATGTTCATTCAGCATAATTATATTCTACCTTCGATCTGGGAAGATTTTCAAGTTTTCAAATAATAAATAGCACATAGCACGCATGCAAAAAGTCATAAACAACAGCAACAAACATAATCAAGCGTACGCGTTTCTGAATAGCGTTATATTGTACAGGTACATTAGGGTGCTAATACATTTTCGTCTGTAAACACCAGCAGCCGTGATACATTTTACAAACTTTGTCCTTGCTGACATTATATCAGCCCTTTCGACAGTGGCTCCAGAGAAAATACAAGAATTCATGAGAAAAGACCAATATTAAAAGTGCGAAAAAAAAAAAAAAGGTGCTTCACAAGTTAGAAGATTAATCCCCCCTGAATCCGTCCTTGACCGAAAAATTCCAGTTTGTAAAAGAAGCAAATCCTATAGAGTGGTTCTCAAATTGAGAGAGAGCACAAAAATGGCTTTAAAATAAAAAAATCTCCTGTTTAGTTGCTATCTCAACAGAAAACACGAGAATGGCGGAAACATCAGATATGCTTCATTTTCCTGCGTTGCTCATTTGCATATCTGAACTTTAGAGTGTTATAGAGATAAGAGGGCTCTTCCTCCCCTCTTCACCCTCAGCCTGCGCCTCTCATCACCTCATTGTCTGTGCCCCCCCCCCCTCCCCCAAATAAGGACTATAAATTTGACATCATTGAAGAAATTCTGATGAGCTATCAGCGTGAAAAAGTTACTCAGTGATTGTGAATAGGAATATTATGCCAAAAACATTACACCGTTATAAAGAAGTTCAAGAACAAGCAAAATTATTATCCATGTCAGTGTCACAATGCCCAGTTACACAGTTGTTAACTTCTCAATATTAATAACAAATCATAAGCACTATAGTTCATTGGAACTTTTCTGCCCTTTTCTGCACTATCATGACAACCAATCTTGATTTATGTCGTTGTTTTAAAAAAAAAAAACAATAAAAAACATTGGGAACAAGGAATTCGCTGTGCAGTAGAGGCCAGCACTTTATATATTATATTGATTCCTCTCTTCAAAAGAAATGTGGTCCGGGGCATATTTTGAGAGACACTGCGACGAAACTTGAAATGCACAAAACGGGTAAAGAGATTGAGTTAGAAGATGGATGAAAACAAATAGTGAAAGCAGACACCTTTTTAAGTGCTAGTACTGATTCTGCAGCCTGTATTTCAGCTTTCCGTTGACCTATATATCTTATGTCAACCGTAATGTCAGCACAAAAACAATCTGAAGGCCAGAACTAGCTTACAGATAAGGTGGAGTTTTTTCGTTTGTTCTGAATTAGATAAACAAAGTATTATGATGCCTCAAGCCAGTATTCCTTACAATTCATTGGTGAGGGTCTGACGTTTGAATTTAATCTTGAACTATAATTGTGTGTGAGTGTGTGTGTGTGTTTGGCTTCAGCTTTAGTTTTGTGTGTGGTTTTAGCATGAATCAGTTGTTTTCTGGATGCATTGTTCTGACGGTGACACCAAATTCATACTCATGCACTGTCTCTTCATAGCGTATGTGCTGATGTACGCAATAGTCACTGTTGATCCCCTTTTTTTCATCTCAAATTTAAAGAGACCAAGAAGAAAACCTGAAAGGACACCCTCGTTTAGAGAATTCTGTTTCTTTATGACGTTGTCATTGCAATGCTTACCCGAACTCGACTTTTTAAACGTAGATCTAACACCAAATATAATTATCATCTATTTAAAGAAAAATTGAAACCAATAATTCTTTACGTTTAGTACCGAAGAACAAGTCCTTTATCATGACTACAAGTTATGCTGTTGGATGTCCGTTATGAAAATAAAATGATAAGGAAAAAGACGGGGAGAGGAAGGGGGAATGACGGAAAGCTTCATGCCATATAGACAACAAAAGAAGAGAGAGAGAGAGAGAGAGAAAGAGAGAAAATGAGAGAGAGAGAGAGAGAGAGAGAGAGAGAGAGACAGAGAGAGAGAGAGAGAGAGAGAGAATGTGTGTAATAACTTAGAGCTGAAATGGGACGTGGAAAACAAACAGGATATCTTATAGTAAGAAGATAAGCAAATAGATCAAAATAAATGAAAACCAGCTGGAGCAATAGGTTGGTCGACCGAACAAACAGGCAATGTTACTTTGTAGCCCTCATTAGTTTTTCTTGAACAGGAATTTTACTGCCCGACACCAAGGCGAGGACGAGAAAGAAATCGAAATAAAATTGCTGGTTTCAATCTCTTTTTACCAGTAATTTGACCAATCGCAGACTTTTATTATGGGTTGCTTTGTGTGTGTGTGTGTGTGTGTGTGTGTGTGTGAGTGTGTGTGTGTGTGTGTGTGTGGGTGTGTGTTTAAAACGGTTAAAGATTAGTGGGCGGGGGGGGGGGGGGGAGGTTATGTATAAAGATATGAATTATTAATGGTGATGGAAAATAAACGAGGACTTGGTTAAGAGAGCTGCAGTTGGTCTAGATTTTACAGTCATTTTCGAAACGACTGATATATAATTACAACTTCATCTTCTCGGACAGCCATGATCAAATTTACATCTCCACTCCTCTTTTGGTGCCAAATTCGTACGGAAAGATTTTGCTGCTTTTGGATCCCCCTATCGTTCACTACCGCCTCCAACTCCCTCACTGCTTTCTTTCATTCAATGAGTTGTTGATTAGGACAGGTACAAAACTAACAACAACAACAACAACAGAAAATCTCCATACAGTGGATCTTTGCAGTTTTGAAAACCATTATTATTGAAGTGGCATCTGGACTAACAACAGAGACTTCTTTGATGAGGCGGGGATATGGGAAGAGCTCAGCCCTAGGTTCTGTATAGGCCAAGAGCAAATAGAAAACTAACAAACATAATTTTGCAGTAACGAATTTTGTTTCTTCTCTGCTTTACAAAAGGCAACTAAGAAAAAAAAAGGCAGCTAACAGAATGACACCATATTGACCGTCTCAGTTAAACATAATCAGGTACAGCGGATTTAAACTCACTCACTAATGGGGTACTCTCCCACAAAAAATATAATGAACTCGGGTAAAAAAATATCAACAAAACAAGAATTATAACCTTATTTGTGTGAAGAAAGAAATCTATAGAGTTAGGAACCTTATATAGATATATATGCTCAACAAGACCAGGGACTCAGAATTCAAAAGAATGCAGATTTGTAAAAATTTGTTGCTAGGATTTCTCAATAGACATTAGAGTTTGACGTAACTGATTTTCACGCCATTCATTTTTTATTGAGAAGCGTCTGGTTTCTTGCGTCAGTGATACTAACATAAAAGTAAAGAGTACTCAGCCTCCACAAACTCCGGCAAGGACAGTATTCCCGTATTGCAAAAAGAGACTATTTTCAACAGAAATAAATACTGAAATAGCTGACCTGTTACAACCCCTTTTTATATATCACTCTCTATGAAAACCCACATCAGTACGGCGATATAACGTATTTTCCAAGTCGGTACAAAAAGACGAGCTCCACCCTTTTCATGTGATTTGGTCTGGTCAGAAATAGACCACAGATAAGATGAAAGGCTATGGCGTCAAAGGGCTGATTTATTGGTAGTAAGACTACACCCAGGATTATTTGCTCGACTACTGAAAGGAGTGAAAAAAGAGAAGCACAACAGAAGACGTTGCTGGCTTTTTCAGGGCTGTCTGAAAGCTGACAAGCTCTTCTTAGTACTGGATACCATAAATACGTCAGACCGAGCAACCTAAAGGGGATGGTGTCCGAATATATCTGAAAAACAAAGTCATTGACTCGTCGGTATTGATGGTTGTATGTGTGAATACAAAGGACACAACAAAAAGTTAGTGAATGGTAGGAAAGACATCTCCTGTCCGCGACAGTTTGAGCCATGGATTTTCATTTCAATTAATTTGTCCGATCTAGGTGATATTTCATACAGTCTGAAGATATAATTGGCTGAAGATATAAGATGCTGATTGATAATTAGCAGAGTGGCTGGGCAATTGAACGGTTGGATGACTGAATATCTGAGGAATGGACTGACAAACTGACTGACGGCCTGACATGTTTATTCACTCACTTTTTTAAATTTGTCATTCTGGTCCATCAGCTGGCACGAAACCAGTAGTATTGGTAATGCCAGAGCACCAGACTGGCTACAACATGAATAATGCTTTCTCTTGGCCACGCCAATGTGTCTTGGACGTGTGCAACATCCATACTGATTTAATAGCTGGTTTAGTTTTAGTTCTATTGGCCATATGTTCCCTTTTCAGTGTTGAAAGAATAGGTTAATATCACAGAGGAAAAAAGGTTCTCGTACAATTCTAACGAGAAAAATGCATTTATTACATGAACGATTGGACCAATTTTCCCTGTTACATAAAAAAAAATAAAAAAATCCAGATGTGGTCAGTTCTTAGAGTATGCTATTTAACCCGAAGCTTCTGATATATTCTCCACATTCAAGTCCACAGTGAATGTAACCGCTGATCAGAAGTTTCCTCCTCTTGCTACTTCATGTCAGTTGTTGATGCCAGTCTGAGCTTTAATTGGCTGGTGATTTTCTCTCTCCACACCATGACGCTGTCAACTGTTATGCGTGTGTGTGTCACCTATTTTCAGTGACTCGGATACTCGGTAGCCACCGACGGCAAGGGTGAGAGCAAGTTCACTTTTTTGCTGCTTGTTCATCTCCTTCCACTATCCAACTTAGTCATTTCGGTCTCTTTTCCTTCTTCTTGCCATTTCTTAGTCTGTTTTTGGTCTTTCTGTAATCGTTCTTAATGGCCGTACTCCCCCCCTCCCCCCCCCCCCATTTTGCTTCCCTTATCACAACCTTCTGTTTGTCAGTTTAGTATAGGCACGGATGTACTGTATCACGCAATTTTGCAATTTTTAACGTGTGTCTCTCAGTCACTTACATATTGTACCAAAACACCATATTCACTGAAAGAATATGATCAAATCCAGTCTAATATAGGAAATGATTTCTGTTTCCATGAATGTCTGTGCCCGACCCGCCTGAAATCTACCCAATGACGTCAAATGGCTGTTCCTTCCAAGTTTGACAAAGATTAACAATCGTTAAAATCATTTACCATTAAGTTACATTTATCATCGCCCCAGTACTTTGATCCAGACAACCTGAAATTTAGAAATGGCACCCACAAAACATTTTATATCAGTCATTCACCACCAAGAAATTAAGCACAGCATTTAATAATAAATGACTCGTACAGCAACTGGCGTGTACAGCCAATTTCCTTTCTTTTTAAAAAGTTCTTTATTGAATGTCGCGCGATCAAAAGGCAATTAAATCAAAATTTCAACAAAACGAACATAGACTAATACGTGATATTCCAGATTCCCAGTTCCACAATGCCAGCTGGGAGAAATGGGACGCTAAAGATGTTTACGAACTCATCAAGAACAGTGACGAGAAAGTAGAGAATTGATGAGGTTTGACAGCAAAAATGTTATATTTGGTGTGTCTGTCTGAGAGCCTTCCAGTAACAACTTATGCCGAGACGATTTCTATACTGTAAATGTAGCACTAACTATGAATGTCAAACATTCTCGGTGTCGGTCCTTTAACAATGTTAATTCGGACCAGTGAGGGTCAGTAAGTGATAAAAAAGAAAGGTCAGGTCATCAGCACGAGCCACAAGAGTTTCGACCTGCGGGAGCGACCAGACCACTTCACATTCACGTGCCGACCGAACATGATACCGCCCAGACCTCAAGGAATAGAAAATTTTAATACCCGCGCCGTCAATCCGAGATTAATCTCCCATTTTTCCCCACAAGTTGTTATTTTTTGTGTCTCACTGCTTTGTGTTCGCTGGTTTCACTCGATTAGTGACACAGTCCTTCCAGATACAAAAGCCGACTTGGGCTTTGCGACCAATCGTTATGAGAAAACAGCAGCATCGTCTTTTCCACGAACGTCAAATTTCTTCGACAGTTAAGCAGCCACCAAAACAAAACTCCTTTGACATACTGCATCCTACAGCTTGCATGAAAAGGTATCAATGATCACATTAAAGAGCACGAGTTATGTAGGAGTGCCATAAACTCTCAAGACAATGGTATCTGACACCTGGATGTCTGGAATACTTGGAATGTAATGGTGGAATTGCCATAATATGTCAACGATCCCACGTCTGACGTAGAGCATTTCTCTTTGCAAACTTCATTTACAACTACGTTGGGAAACTTGGGCCGGGACATAGAATAACAGAAGGTCCCCACAGGAAGCCATTCCCTGCAAGTAAGATTTCCAGTCCATTATTTCCCAACAGTCTAGAAAGCCTGAGCTAAATGCTGGAGTGTTCCCATGCAAATTTTCAATCTCTAGGGAGCTGGAGCATTTCAAACCACTCCATCGGCCGTGAATGAATTCCG
>OZ007569.1:13365162-13425162 GCA_963931925.1 Onchidella celtica | reverse complement strand
GAACAAGCAGAACTTTGACCTGAAAAAAAAAAAGACAATTCCAGACCTGTTCTATTTTTATCAGCAAGGAATGTAATTAACCCAGAATGGCCATTCTGTACCTGTCAAAACTCACGGACAAATCTGACACTTCTGGTCAAAGTTGTGTGCAAGAGGGACAAAAAACCAGAATGGGAGCATTAAGTTGCGTATGAGACTTGCAGTTTCCCATTGGCCCTGTCACGCTAAAGTCTGTCATTAAATTCTCCAGTTCTCGAGATCATCGCCAGAACCCGCGATTGTCCTCACTCTCGTGACAGCTCGTGCAAATGAAGAGTTCGGGTGGCATTTTTCAGGCCTACAGATTTCGTGAGGTAAAAACGTCTAGTTTGCATTCACGCGAACCCAATTCTGTGACATTCGAGGACAATTACTGGCCACATGAAGAGAAGGGGCGAAATTAAGAACGTGGACAAAATGTCGAGGCCTGGCAGACACGAGCTGAACTCCACAGTTGTGCACTTGATTGAAGTGGGCTTGGCAACTACACTGAATGAGCGCAATCCAGAGATAAACACAGTCATTATGGTGATGATGTAGAAATTCGACCACGTTATGGCTATTGAAACGGGAGGAAAGGAAACAAAAAACACTCGGAGGCAATAGTAACGAACTTATTGATCGATCGATGGGTTGAATGAGAAATTCTATATTGATTAGGTTTATTGGTTGATTATTTTGGTGAATAATTTATTGATACTGGGTGATGATTTAGTTTAATTGTTTATGGGTCGGTTGAACGGCTGGTTCGCTGGCTTACGGATGATCTGCTTGACTGTAGTAATTATGATTAACAAACAGACCCAAGTTGGCCACCACATACATATGTAAACAGAAGAAACTCATCCAGTGAAATCCGCTTCAGTCGAAATTCAAAGGAATCAACAGTTCCCAATCCCCGTTCTTGTTTGTTCTATCTTAGATTTGTGAAAAACTGGAGATCTTTTAGTATATAGAAGAGGTATAATAACAAATGCACACTTCGAAGCTCGGTTAAAATGCGTTGTGGCCCTTATCAAGTTTTTTTCACACTTCCGATTCATTCTATTATCTTCCCATAATACTAAATTCGCAAATTTAACATCGAATTTCTCAGTTGTGCAAAAAGTGGGGTTGGAGCAAACAAGAACTAAGATTGCGAATTGCATCTTGTAGTAACAGTATTTAAGATATTTGTATCTCTCTTCAGGCCGTGTACTCAGCTCAGTAATCAAATAATCAACACAGTAGAGAAAATGCCATGGGGCTTCTTTATCCCTGCTCACATTTCGTGTCCTCACATGACCTGCTTGCATATTCGAAAAGACCAAATTTCCTCTCGCGGATGTAACTTTAGGCTAAAATAACGCATAGTTAACTTGAACAAGAGCTGATGCGTGACATGATCAATATGATTATTTTCGTCAATTTTGAATGCGTTTGGTACATTATTAACAATACAAATCAACAGAACATTCTGGCGGATAAGGCAATGATAGACACTTTAATGATAATGACTGTAAAAGAATGTCGATGAATAATTTGGGGATGAAATATTGAATGGGTGTTTTGGGGAAAGACAGGAAAACCAGGCTTGTGTTGCAATATAATGAGTATGCTTGGGGGAAATCTCAATTTTAAATATACCACGTAAATTATTAGCTAAACAACAGAACATTCTGGAGAACAGGCAATAAAAGACACTTTGATGATTATACCTGTAAAGAAGATGTTGATAAAATAATCATTTGGGAATGAAATATTGAATGAGTGTTTGGGGAAAGACAGGAAGACCAGGCTTGTGTTGCAAAATGCCCAAGGTACTCAGTAGCAATGTGAATAGTGCTGTTCTTTCAGGCAACCACCAGCCTGCCTCATTGAACAGAATGTCATGTCACTGGGACTGCACGGGTTCCCCATTTCATATTACCACACAACTTTACGCTAATGGGATGCCTTTAAATAATTTAGATGTCATTAAAAGTTTGGCCTCTAGAGCAGAACACATTATACCGTAACACAGGAAACATTTAGCGGAACACCCCTACGATTTTGAACTTAAGAATTGTCAATTAATATTATTTTCAACACAGTTACATGAAAACAACTCTATTAAATTTTTATCTATTTTCATATTGGATAGTTTCTGTCCGTCTTTCTTTCTTTCGTTCTTTCTTTCTTTTTTTTTTTCTTTCTTCTTCTCTTTATATATATAATGATTATTTGTTGATAAAGTAAGGCTTTGCGGGATACAACCCTCCTCACTCCTCCCAACAACACATACATTTGTGAAAGGTGACCAGTGCTGAGTTTATTTATTTATTTATTATTGTTCGGTTGCGTCAGAAAACGAAAAGCACAAATATTCAGCGTCAATAAATAATTCGTTGATTCGCCAGCTTGATAAAGATTTTATGATATCAATATTTGGACAGACATAGTGAGATATTTCCCCTTGTGTGACCACACAATAGGAAAGCACGCTGGCGGGCTACTAAAATATTCTTTGATCACACCATCAATTTAGGAACAATTGACAACTGCACAGGTGACTGGTGCTTACATAATTCATCTTGTATTTTGTATCTTGTATACTTCTTTAATCCCATTTGGGAAATTTGCCATAGTGTCATTGCAGCCCTTTTACAACTGGAGCAGACACGTTGTCGTCACAGTGCAGCGCCGGTCGGCGGCGTTTGTTTTTCTTTTGGAGGGGGGGGGGGTGAAGGGGAGGGGGAGGGGAGGGACTGGTAGGGATATATTTGATTTAATTTGCCCCGGGCATCGGCCTGTTTGGCATGCTCTTTTAGATTTCCAGCAGCCAAGGTATCTTTAACGTGCATAACCTGCACAGGGGCCCTTCCGAGTTTTTCATCCCTCTTCGAGAAGACTAGGTGCTCGATGCTCCCACAGGATTAGGGAATCACGTGAGAAAAATCCTAAAATTCCAACATGCTTGCACCGACTGGGATTCGAACCTGGCACCTTCGTCATGAGAGGCAAACACCTTGTCTCTAGACCACCTTGTCCCCATTTTATGTAGGAATCATGGACGAAATGAGACAATCTTACCTTTTTCCTTGGACCAGAATATCATGTACATCTTTGAATGAAATTTATTTTTAACTTATTTAGGAATTTTTAAAAAAAGGAAGTGCTTAGAGAGGGACACATGTCCCCCTCTAAGCAAGTGCTTACAGAGGGACATATATGTGAAAAACGTCATCGAAATATGGTGACTTGCTATTTTTACTCAGCCAACCGACGGATATTCTATTTTGGGAAGTTTGCCTGTTTTTGATTTCGATCGTCCGACATGGCGGCGCCCTCAAATAGCCTGTAGGCTATTTTATGTATGGCTAGATCGAAAGATCTTCCCAACCCAAAATCTCACCCTACCCCTAACACTAATTGCCATGCCGACTTTGACAGCGCATGGTCATACGCCATCGTGCGTAAAATAGCGAAAGGAATATTTTGCAGAAATACGTAAAACAGCCTACAGGCTATTTGCTGTCATACGTAAAATAGACATTCCGCACTCTCGAAATAAGTAAAATATCTTATTTGCCGCCATACGTAAAATAGACGCTCCGAGGTTCTGTCACCTTGTGATTCTTCTCACACGTATAGGCTAGCACAGCGGTTGGTGCATGTCCCTGGTAGTGGTAGGGTCATTTTCTATCCTGTCATTCTTTTACCTCTGTCTATCATCTGACTTTTCCCAGCACAACGTGGCTGTTATCGTGTCATTGTGCTTGTCTTCAAACTTAAACATAAACGTACTGGCCACACAAACAGATCAAATTTGGAGCGCATATTATTTCTCCGGAATCTGTGAGATCCAGAACTAGATCTAGATCTTCAAAAATATTTATTTTGTTTCAGAGCCCACACAGTGACTGCATAATACGTTCTAAATATGCCCCTCCATGCTAAAGGAACTGATCTATGCAACTGTCCCTCTTAAATCCTGCGCTGAAAGATATCTTAAATCCTGTGCTTAGAGACATTAAAATAATGTGATGTGTCCCTCTGTAGTAAATGTAAGCACACATTTAGAAAGGGGGGGGGGGTGGGCGCATGTGTCCCTCTGTAAGCATACATTTAGAGCGGGATATGTGTCCCTCTGTAGGCACTTGCTTAGAAGGGGCTCGTGTCCCTCCGTAAGCACTTGCTTAGATGGGGACATGTGCCCCTCTGTAAGCACTTGCTTAGAGGGGGACATGTGTCCCTCTCTAAGCACTTCCTTAAAAAAAATGCTGATAAAAACAAACAACAACAAACAAAACATAGTTGTAAATGCTACGACATAAGGGACTGAGGATCAGTTGAAAGAACATCACATACATGTACATTAAGTAACAACCAATTTTGCACTGTCTTTGATCACGCCACGTCATACATAAGATATTTGATTTTTTCTGGTCACATCATCCTCTGTGACATGGGGAGGGCGAGCTGCCTGCGTCAAAATTTCACAACTGACGGTGAAGCCTTTAACCTTGAAATTGCCAAGTTGTTCCTTGTGACATGATTATATTACTGAAAATTTGAGATTTTGATGTTAAATGGATTTTCCCAGGGCACCTTGCATAAGCCATGCAATAATTCTAAACAGATTTAATAGACGTCATGGGAATAATTTAGTATGGCGCGGTGGCACAGTGGTTTTTCTTTTTAGCGTTGGACGTTCCGCCATAATTGGCAAAGTTGAACAATTAACAAGGCCATCGTACGCCCAGGAAAATGTGGCCCATTATCGCCGGGTTAGGAAATCATTCCCCAAAGACATGTTTTATTCAAGCTAAACAACACCCCACGTGCCGAAACTTATCACAGCTCTGTACTTGCAAAGTTGACACACGAGTTAAGCCGTATTCTCATGTCTACGTAAAAGGAAACCGTAAAGGAAAAGTTAAAAATCCACCCAGTAGTAAAGAGGGAGAGTGTTTCCATGTTTACTGAAACGGCATGAAAAACTTTTTTTTCTATTCACTACTTAAAGGATTTTTAACATTTGCGCTGCCGTTTCCGTTTCCGAAATCATGAAAACCCAACTTTACGCCAGTACCAGAAAAGTGACATTCTTCATAACAGTGCTTCAAGCTCACTTCCCAATTGGAATCGTGAGTTAAAAAAAAATCCATAACAATACAAATACAAAGATATCCCCCCCCCCCCCCCCCCAACCCAAAAAAAAAAAGACCAGATTTGCTTTATTCGGTCCATCACCTTGATTGACAATTGAAACGTCTGAGAACAAAGCAACACTCGTGAACGTCTTCTAATGCGCCAAACTGTTTGGATTTTAGCTGAAAAAGGCACCACAAATGCTTGCACTTTGCACATTTGCTTTACCGCCTCTTGCGAGGAATTCTAGTAATGTAGAGCTGAAATACAGGTGGTAACATTGAGAACACATGTTTTTCGGAACTTTAAACAAAAGGAAGTGTATATCCGTGCAACATGTTGTATAGATATGGACAGTGCATATCCGTACAACATGTTTACCAAAAAGCGCGACTGGTGAAGGTTTGCTGAAACAAAACTTGGTATAGTGTTCACGAATTTAAAGTGACAACACATGGAATAGTCAGATGGACCTGGGGGCGTGAGGGTCTAGTCAGTTTGTATCAATGGGCGGTAGTCAGATTGACTAATCAGGCGAAAATGGGTTGGGGCAGCCATTGGTGATCGACGTACACTCAAGTACATGCATATTATTAGCGCAGATCACACAATCTCCGAGCAGAAGTTGGATTGTTTTGTTACTAAGCCGATTCATATTTTTAAAAACTATGCAAATTAACAAGGTCAGTAATATAGTATTCCGGTGTGTGTTCTACGTCATCGAATTGTGTGCATTGTACGGATATGCACTGTCCATATCCGTACAACATGCGCGGATATGCGCTTCCTATAGAAAAACACTTAACTGGAGAAAAAAAAAACCGGTTTATTCGTTTTAAATTGATCGTCCTTTACAGGCCCAAACTAAGCTGTTGTTTTTTTCGTTTCCGGTTACAAGAAAGTAGAACAAAAATCCTGTCCAATGGAAGAAAATTCCTTCATGAGTTTTTTTTCTTTTTCTTTTTATCATTCCAGCCGATTAATCTGGTTAGAAAAACAGTTTTTTGTTCGAGTCGCTTAGGACACTTGTTTATTTTGTTCTGTGTCTAGAACTAAAGTAAACTAATCCGTCTCATCACCCAGATTGGCTTTCCTGCATCTGACAGTGAGATACAACAGCTGACACAAGATCGAATACTCCCCCAGCTGGCGTAATCGTGGTTTTCGCTGTCCAAGTACCTGTAATTTGTGGTTTTAACTTTGCTCTCTCAAGTTGAAAAGAGAGAGGTTTAGACAGATAGATAGACATACAGACAGGTAGATAATAGATAGATAGATAGATAGATAGATAGATAGATAGATAGATAGATAGATAGATAGATAGATAGATAGATAGAGACAGACAGGCAGACAGACATATAGGCAGACAGACATACAGATAGACAGACACAGACTTACGGACAGACAGAGTGCTGTCATGGAAATTTTTTAAGCTGAGTAATTTAAGTTTGACCCAGAAATTCAGAATCAAAAGTTTACTTTTGGTTTAAGCCATACTGAATAAATGACACTAATTAAAACCGTTCTCATTCTAACATGGGTGCACATTATGATAACATAGAATCCATTACAGTATTGGTGTAGGAATACCCATCGTAAGACCATACATCATGTATGACGCGAACTGTTTATTTGAAACTCCAAGATTTGGTTTGATTTCCACATTCCTTTCCTCTTTCACCATGTAGTGCAGTCGTTTGCTTCATTTATTCTCCATCATTGTAAACTCACGTTCTCTTGGATTCTGACTTCGTCTCATTCAATTCTCAATGCAACTATTGTTCATCCTCCTGAGTACCATCTTTCTTTCCCCCCCTTTTCCGTCTGATTTCCTACCCAGAACACTTTCCCTGGCTTTTGTCCCTTTTTGCAGCCAGCTCCAAACAGCTTTCAGGCGACTTTTCAAAGAATTTAACGCACCCTCCCTATCTCCCCCCCCTCTCTCATACACATGCGCGCTCACTCACACACATATATTTGCGCATCGTGGGCAGTGGTTTCAGCCCCTACATCAGAAGTACATTAGCCCAGGCTCGTTCCTGCACGCGCATAAAGCACCTGTCTCTGACCCCTGTGTCAATGGTTCAGTCCAGGAAAATGCGGGGGGCAGGCGAGGACGGGGGATCTAACACAGTGTTAGAATACCAAGCTGCTGTAAGAATACATTAAAAAAAACAGTAACCTTTCAGCTTAACATTGATTACATTAATGTATCTGAAACACCCTCCGTTACGATCTTTTGCACGAAGATTAGGTGATTTTTTCTGTTTTAAATTTTTTGGGTCAATTTTAAATAGTTTTAAACAGCTCTTAAACAATTGGACACTCGGCAATCTTTGTATTAACATAATTTCACACCCTCTTACTGTCTAGAATCGCTAGAGAGCCAAGTATTGCTTTGAAGAAATTGATGATATAAAACCATGGGGTATTGGCCATATTGTTATATATGACATTTTGCGGATTTTGAGATTTTATCATGAATGGTCCTCTCACCCCCAATTTCATTATATACTCATATAAGTGTCCATTCTAGTCGGTCAAAAACTTTTTGAGGTGTATGTTTGTGACATAACTCTTCAAAGTTTTGATCCTCATTTTCTGTCAAAGACAAAAATGCACATACAGCAAATATGGAAAATACGCGACGATATTAGACCTGACCTGGCTTGACCCAGCCAGGATTTGGGTTGTAAAGATTCACAGGCCTGGTTGTTGGACGCGATTTCCTAACACGCTAACCTGCTCGTCGTATCGATATCCAACATTGTAATCTTCTTACCACTGGGTCTTTATTTCAGACAGTATCAGTTATTACACATTGCATCCATAACATTCGGCGTCGAACAGTCCAGTTCTAAGACTCGCCCGAAACAGTATCATTGTTAATCATAATTATTAATACTACTGCACGTTGTCTGGGGCACTCTGAAAAGACAATCTATTTAGCATCTTTCAACAATATCCACGATGAAACACATTGTGTTAAGGGGATATTTCTCTTTGTTTCCAGGGACATGAATGTAATATTAATATAGTAAAGTGGTTTTTAATCACCTGGTATTTGTTAACGTTTAAAACTTTCTTTGTAGTGGCTATCAGAATTCCAAGCTCATTGTAACATCAAAAAAATTGATGGAATTTGATCATATCCCATTTGATCATTTCCTCATGTGTATGATCCGATCGATTTTGTAACTCGACACTTAAATTTACAAAGCCAGTTAGAGGGAATGAAATGGGAGTGGTTCAATTAGTGCACTGGTGTGAAAATCTCTGGCAGCGGCTATGTTGAATGTTCATGATGATCTATGGTAGGACGTAGCCTGCTGTGCACTTGTTATGGAAATGCATGGCTGTGAATCTGTCCATAGATCCCTAATGAGCTGGAGGAGTGGTCGAAATGCAATTACGGGTACTCACTTTATCCTAACTCTTCTATACACACGCCTAGAGTTCCTCGGTCACGGAGCGCTGCTTGCCAGAATTCACCCCCGTCCCTGTTCATGCCACTCCTAATTGACTCACACCCTGAGTAGTCACGACCTGGTAGTATTGCTCACCAGTTGACTGAAGATCATTGATTCCATCTGATATATATGGTTCAGTGCATTACAAGCTGAGACGACAGCAGCAATGAGTAACCCTCCATTCACCAGGGTGAAAGATAACGTCTCGAGCTGGCGTGGAAATCTGCAAACGCCCGATCAATTTCTTTTATCTTCGCCTGGAATGAAACCTAAGTCACTTTCGCAAGTTGAAGGAAAACAAAAAGGTGCGAAAAAAAAGTATTTTAAAATAGAGAGCTTGGACTTGACAAAGCATTGCATTTTACTGTGACATGAAGAATTGTGCAAATCCCCTTTCAAATCTCCATTTCGGAGAATCGACGGGGCAATGAATAGTTCTTACATTATTTCCATGTAAGTAATGATATTCAGGCTGTGTTGCCTCTAGTCCTGAATGGCCTGTTTGTGTTGATACCATTGTGTTTGTTAAACAAAGTTGGGGAAACAAAGGAAGTGTTCCTCAAGGCGCCGAAGATAATTGTTTGAATCTGTCATTCGGACATTTCCGTGTGTCACCAGCGAAGACAAATGAAAAAAAAGTTTTTGTATGGATTAGTCAAGCTGTGGTATGCAACGCACCAGAGGTAGACACCACCCACAGTGTTGAGATAGCAGATAGCAATATTGTGGTTTTTTAAATTCTGTCATCAGATTGTCGATGAAGATTTAACAACCAAGGAAGATGAATCCTGAATGAAAACAAAGGTACACCATACATAGGCCTGTTGGAGACAATAGCCCCATTCAGTTATGTAAACAAGAGAAATCTTGCACAAAAGTCCAGACACAGCGGGCAACTGACACCGAAGATTTCAAGCTTGTGTTTCTTTTGTATGTGTATAATAATGAACATGAAAGTCTGTTGGTATGCTTGCACGTGTTTGAATAAATTTAGTGCAATCCATTGTTTGTACTTCTTTGATTGATCTATTCACCGCATGATTATATATATTTTTGTATCTGCAAAAAAAGAGCTGTATGTGTGTGTGGGTATGTGTAAATGAGCTTGTGATGTTTGCAATATGCCATCGTGTGTACTTACGTGTGAACATGTGCATGTAGGCGTGCATATTTGTCAGAGAAAATTGCCGCTGGTGAATGCCCATGACTGATGACAGTTTAAATGACTTTGCTGGCATCTCTCCCCTGAGACTGCTCACTTTGACATGGAGGAACGATCGCACACACACAAAAAAGGTGAATAAACAAACAGAGACAGAATCAGTGACGTATGGAAGGACACAGCCCGAGGCCACTGACAATCTCTATCTGTTGTCTCTCCTAATGTTTTATGGGTTGTGCTCTGTTCCCTGTCGGGGGATACACCATGTATAGGAAATTACACAAACATTTTCCGTGAAATGCACAAACACATCAAACTGCATACAAACATACACAAAGATGCATTTTGTTAATTGCTCGTGTTTTTTTGTTTTGTTTTTTTACTCACCACTTTTATTGCTGTCGTCATTCCTGTTGTATCTTTTGTTTGTCATGGCTTTCATCCTCTTGTTCTCTGTTTCTCTGATTTTCCGGTGATTTTGTTTCTAAATTTCAGCCCTTCTTGTTTGTCTTTACCGTCTCTCTCTCTCTCTGTCTGTCTGTCTGTCTGTCTGTCTCTCTCGGTGTTTTGCTCATCTCTTTCTCTCTTCCCCCTTTCTTGCTTCCTTTTTTTCTCCTGAACTTTCTCTCTTTCTCAGTGTTTCTCTAATCTCTTTTTTCTCTTTCCCCCTTTCTCTCTTCCCTCTCTTCCTTCATCTTTTCTCCCGCTTCTCTCTCTCTCTCTCTCTCTCTCTCCCTCTCTCTTTCTCTCTCTTCCTTTCCCTCTACCCCACTTTCCTTTCCCTTTCTCTCTCTTTTAATTTTCAACCCTTTTCTTCTTTCTCTTGTTCTCTTGCACTCAATCAAATACACACACACACATACTTACGTATACATAATTAGCCTCACCTTTTTTTTAAATACTTGTATCAGCTTTCACCAGTCTACCCTACAGCTATATTAAAAGTTTCATTGATTATTCCAACATCTAAACAGGCCATCTCTGAGCCCCCAGAAAACCACACCACAGATTCGGTCCTTGTAGACACAACCATTCTAATGTACTCAGCAAACTCGCCGGGTCTAGAAATGTCCTTTCCATACAGCAATAAATCAATGTTGGGGCCTCACACAATCATTTATCTTACAAGCATTTTTCCCTATTAGTTCCTCCTCTTCTTTTCATCCCCGTTCTCTCTCTCTCTCTCTCTCTCTCTCTCTCTCTCTGTCTTTCTCCAATTATGCTGAAGAGGGACATTTTTTTGTTGTTTAATTTTTTGTTTGTTTTCAGCAATTGCGATTTCGAGTAATTCTCAGAAATTATTTGTCCCGATTAGATCTAACATTCATTTCATTTGTCGGCTAGATTACAGCAGGGTTGGTATAGTTTCTATCCTGGCGGCCTTCAAAGATATCCTTTTTTCTTTGTCCTCTTTTTTTTTTTAACCGAGAAAATTTATCCTCCTCCTTACCATGGTCGTAGAATTCTCAAGTGGTAAATCTCCAGACACTGATTTTTCCATTCACGCAACAGACGTGACATTTCCTGCAAAGTTGAACAGAGGAAAAAAAGGAAGAAGAAAGCATAATTATGGGAATGTGAAGATAACTGTGTATGTGTGTAGCATGAGAAAGAGAGAGAGAGAGAGGGGGGGGAAAGAGAGAGAAAGAGAGAGAGAGAGAGAGAGGGGGGAAGAGAGAGAGAGAGAAAGAGAGAGAGAGAGAGGGGGGGAAGAGAGAGAGAGAGAGAGGGGGGAAAGAGAGAGAGAGAGAGAGAGAAAGAGAGAGAGAGGGGGGGGGAGAGAGAGAGAGAGAGAGAGAGATGGGGGGGGGGAAGAGAGAGAGAGAGAGAGAGAAAAGAAGGAGAAGACAGTAATTTTCGTTAAGCACGTTCATATCCCACACGGCTTTCCAACAAGTGGCACGAGAGATTGACTGTGTTTATGTAGAATACAATCATGTGTGTGCTTCTGTATGCATTAATTTTGTGCAGTCTTTGGCATGATTAAACACACACAAAAAAATCGTTTCGAGGTAAATGCAAAAAAAAACAACAACAACAACAAGCGAGTGAATATGGACTCTCTAGGCTAAAAACCCCAAACTTTCTGCTGAGTTCTCGTTTAAGCCACAATTTAAATGTATCCAGGTCTTATTTAGTAAATTGAATGAACTTTCAATCCCATTGTGTGAACTCAAACCCATTGAAATTAAATCAATACAAACTTATTTCGTTTCTTGTCTTTTCTTTTAGAGCAGCGTATTTTAAATAGTGTCGCGCTGATCTGCATTATTGCTTTGTGTTGGTCACAATGGTTGCTCCTGATTTTTTCACCATTTTGTTTCTTTTGCTGTTTCTCTCCCTCGTACATAATTATCCCCTCTGTCTGCGTCTATCGTCCCTCTTTGCTTCCCACAACAATACGATGTATTGAACCAATGCGCGTTTAACAGTGTAAAGAACAATAAAGAAAAGACAGCAATGATTTTTAGTAGGCTTTGTCCAAACTTTCAATGGACCCGTAAGTACTATGCATTCGGTGGAGTTAAGTCCCTAACTATGCATACATAAAATGATTAATAGCATAAGAAACGGAAAGAATCAATAACTCCTTACATATGCAGCTTCAGGAAACGCCGGTGTTTCCACATGGGCCCAAGCATTCGCTGAGTAGCAAACCGACGAGCCATTTTGCGTTGACGAACGGTCCCAAAGGTCGGTAATTTGTTCATCGGGGACTAAAATCTCATTCTCGGGTCGCACAGAGCTTTGAATAGCTCTGGTCAGCCCGTGCCGCCTTTGCTGCTCCACACCACATGTATTTTCTGACGTGGACCCCATGGCGCCGCGTGTCCTTTCTGAAAGAGGCTAAGATCTACAGCTTGATTTAAAAACGTGTAAATACATTTACTAATTTTTTTTCAGACCCGTACAGAACATTTGAAAATTTCACCAATGTGACAACATTTATAGGATCTATTTAATTTTATTTTGGAATTTAAACTGATGAAGTTCTGAATACCAAACATAAATAAAATACCGACATAGACCGCGAAAGGTGCACAGTGGCCGTTACCGTGCCGACGCTCTGTAAAACCCAAATTCAAATTGAGAAACATATAGGTTATATAATAATTCTGTTTGTCGTCTTGCTTCATCCTTGCACAGTATGGTCGTTATCGGGTCGACGTGCTCTCTCCAAACTCAAATTCAATACCCACATGTATCATGAAGGTATCAGCTGTTTGGGCTATATAGCCAAAATACTCAGGATAGGCTTTTTGTTGCCAATTCATGGCCAGTTTCCGAATGTACTGTGGCCATTTCGCCAACGATAATTTGTTGGAACCAACTAGCCTAATCTAATCCTAATCTACACCCTAGCTATGAAAATCCAAACACCTTCTAGAGAATACATTGTGCAAAGAAAACCTAAATTGACCTCATGGCACATGTAGCACAAACACACATACACACACACACCAAACTTGAATTTCTCACAGTAACTGCAGCTTCTCTTTCCTCAAAGTGCTTGGGGTTGTTTATTCTTCGGGTGTCCAATTTCGACCTAAAAGTTAAGATAACCTTAAACTGTTTCAATTTCCTCGTTCCTACTTTCAAGATGCCACGACCACATTAGCAAAATTTACCCCTTTAACATTAAAGCTTTGTCGGAATGTCCATGCTCCAGGTGAGAGAGAGAGAGAGAGAGATGAAGAGAATATCCATTATTGATGCAATGCATTTCACAAAACACATGGAAACCTTTTAAAGTCTATGCGGTCTTTCAGTGAGATCGATCAATCGATGGCATAGGTTTAGATACAGATATATTGATGTGATGGATCCCTGGGCCGATCTGCTTGCTGTTCTGTTTAGCGCCAGGAATATTGGTGACAATATTATTGTAAGATCAGGTATAAAAACTCTGACCTAGGACAAAAGTATTCGCTCGATCAACATGGCTGTAAATCTTAACGATGGGGATTTTTTCTGGTGGAGTTCTGTCCCTTCTTTTTTTCTCTTTCTTGTCCCAGTTTTCTCTCTTTTTTTTTTCTCTTTGCTTTTCTCTTCTTTTGGTCTTTCTCCTCCTCGCCTATCTTATGCCATCTTCCTCCTTTCTTTTCCTTGCCTATGCGGAGCTTTTTTTTCAATGCAGCTACTTCAACCCAGTATGAAGGCTCGAGGGATGAATATGGAACATCAGAACACGTTCCTCCTAGCCATTTGGGAAAAAAACAAAACAGCCGGAGTGCCGTGCGGAATTCACGAATCTTACGGATGAATTATACTCTTTGCTGTGCGTTTAACGAAGCTATGAAACACGTGACAAATTGTTGCCAGCGGTAATTAAGGACTAACAGCCAATTTTGATAAAAAATGTGGCCACGAAATCCCTTGCTGGCATTATTAACTAACTTGCACAACACTAACCACCTATGTTAATTAATAAATGGTCAGATAATTAGTATACAGAAATATATTACTCATATCTAACTGGATGATAAGTTGTATCGTTAAAGCTCAAGGTCGCCTATTCTATCATGGAATGTAAGTTTTATTCTTTTTTCTATAATTCATTTACCCAATAGTTTCCAAGTAATTACTCATTGCTTCATTTTCGGTTGGCTCATTAAAATTTGTTACTTAATTATGTATACATTTCTTAACATCATCTGCCATAATTTTCTTGTTCTGACGTGCTAGCTATAGTTATGAAATCACGTAATGAAACTATCATTGTATCAAATGTTACCTCCACAACTACGAAACTCACTTACACCAAACCCATTCATTTTCCTTTCCAGACAATTCAATGAAATGAATTTTAACGCATTAGGTACAGAGTGTGCATTATTATCAAATGTCGAATTATTTCAACAAAGTAGCAGACATGCGCTATCAGAAAGAAAATAGACAGCGAGACTGTCATTTCTATTTTCAATTCACTAGACAAAGTGCTTGTTGAAAGGAAGGCAAAATTAATTCTCCATTTAATCTTGCTTTTATCTTTTACCTTTTATCTTTATAACGTTGTCGACACCCCCCCCCCTCCCCTTCTTCGTTGCACTCTGTACTAAGTGTCTGGGCAATATAGACTCATTACCATGTCCAGGTTTTGTACTAAGATGAAGTTGCTGCCGTTGATAGTCATAAATTCTTTATCGTGGTTTGTCTCGTGATAGATTTCAGAGGTTCTTCCTCCATGAAAAGAAAAGCCCTTTACTGAAACGTTTGTACGAGTAAAACACTGAATGAAACCTTTCGCAATGTTCATCAAATTAGTCCTTAAGTCTTTATCAAAGATCCGACAGGAATTGGGAAATGGAATGAAATAAATCCAGTGATTAGCCGCTTGTCTCAGAGCACAATCCTTATTTAAAAATCACTGTCCCGTAAAATTTCAATCCCATTATCTTCATTAATATAATATCCGATAAGGAGATATCAGTAGTAAAATTCGTCTACATAGAAAAGAAGGAACCCAGGGCACAGGTTTCAACAACATGCCGCTGCCATCCAATAGTTTTGTGCATTGGAAACCATTCATTGGTGGCTGAGAGATGTCGCTAGCGGTTCGTTTCTCTTGACGTCACAGCACTTGTGTTTGTTTGTTTGGAGTTAGACATTAATCATATTCTGTGTTCTGTTTATATGGGCAGTCCCGCCAAGTACTAGCAATACAATATATTGACAGTAAAAGACTCCTTTTGACTTTTGTAGAGAGTTCGCTGTTAAAAATGAAATGCATTTAATATACGATCAAACAGTAATATTTTGTCTACTATCAGCACACTGATTCAGTCAGTACAACGTTAACAGTTTCAACCATTTCGAGTTGATATCTGATGATTTTATGGTATCGTTTTTTCATCCTGAATGTAGAAACGTCATTGATCATTTTCAGTAGTAATGAAAACGGCAATGTCGATTCCCAGAGTTAAAAATGCAGGTTATATGTCGTCAAGCCCCAAGTTAGTTACGAACACTAAAGAAACGTTACAATAATTATTCTAGAAAGAATAAAAATGAAAGGGAAAAAAGCCCCACGTTTTCGGTCACAAGTGCATCCTCTACGGGAAAAAAAACCACCACAACAAAAAATAACTGAAACAGTGCTTAAAGGAGATTTTAGAAAAGTGCAAAGAAGCGAAGCTAAAACCCGTCTTACTCTTTTCGAGTTCTGCGACTGAAAAAAATATAAATATCAGTGTTCATTCCCCCAACTGTGAATACTTGTGTCACTCTCATCTCCATTAAGGTATTTCACGTAATCTGATTCCTCACTATGGTGACAAACTTTCCACTGTCTATTCGCATGGGTGCTCTTTGCGTGGTTTGCCTTTGTTTCTCTGGACGACTTTGCTTCATGACCCAAAAGTGAATACTTTTGATCCATCTCGTTGTCTTAGATATTCGATTTATACAGGCTGAGTACAAAGTCTAGGATCAGAACTTATTGAGACGTAGATCCGCACACCAGGAATTAATCCTGAAAATGGAATCTTTGTCACTTCCGGGTAACAAATAGTATTGGATCAATACTTACTTGCTATAACAAACACTCACTCATTTATTAGTTGTTAAAAATATTGCCGCAAGGGCTCCTGATTTTGTACATGACTTTACAACCATGCTGAATTGAGGCCAGACAATTGGACAAAGCTCTGCTTCAATAATAGTGCAAAATTTGAAAGGAAAATGGAAACAACTGAACAAAATTGATATTCCTTGCTGTCTAGCTTTTTTTTTTTTTTTTTACAACGTTATTTGATCTTAAGAGTAATGAATTAAGTTCGAGATGCTCCAAACCAAGAAGAGAAGTTTGAACAATGAATTAGCATCTGACATCTCGGTGAATGGCATTGTTTTCAACAATAGACACAATTTTCCAGTGGACACAGCATAAAATCTACTTTTGCACAGAAAACGGTTCTGAGGCAATGACTTGCTGCTACAATAAAATCCATTCATTTTATGGCTGTAAAAAATATTGCCACAAATATTCCTTATTTTGTACATAGGGTATAATTATGTGTCGGTGAGTTCTGGCTCAAAAATAACCAAGCTGCATAGGCTTCTCACTGGCTGTGACAGGGATTAGAGGTAGATTTAATCAAGTGCTTTGGCTTTTGTTTTTCGACAGAACGGTCAGCACTTTCTGAATTTGAGTGTACCAAGGTCACAAATTATCTGATGATAATCTGCATTACGAGGAGGGGGAGTCGCGAGAATGGCGTGAGAAGACTTTGGATGGAATGCTGCTGAATTTTGGCTTTAAGTTGGGGCGGGTTTGTACCTAGTAATAACAAGGCGGGTTCTCTTAAAGCACTTTAACGTAGCTCCAAAATAATGCCTGTTTTCCGTCGATGTCTGGCCTTACTCGTCTTTCGTAATCCTCGTTTTGGCCACTTGTGGATTCTGAAGACAAATGAGTCCCGATTAAGGGTGTTCCTGTCCATTCTATCTGCCTGTAGTAGGACGCTTATCCTCATTTCGCAATACAACAATGTGCGCTCAAATCTGACCCCAATGCCCTTCCCTCCCTTCCCATCCATTTTCTTTTGCCTATGACGTTTTGCTTTCTTGATCCGGCAAAAGCCGCCAGACTTAACTTTAGGACATGTAAGCGTCCAGGGGATTGGCTTGTACAGTAACTCGTCCTGGGCATCACAAAGGTAGCTGTAATAATTTAAATCTGATGGCAAGTTTTCAATGCCATCCGTATTGGGATTTTGGTACATTTATTCATTAAATTCACACCGAATTGTCGACAACAGCTCATCATTAACAAAATGGAACATTTGTAGAGAACTCTGGAAAATCACATGGAGCCTTGTTGAACTTCTTTCTGATTGGTTTACTCTGTAGCACAGGAAGGGTGGGACTGCTTTGCATAACTTTGTCATCGCCATCTCGAGGGAGAGATGACTGAGGTCAAGAATGCAATGATTAATCTGTCTCATTGGCTTGTCTTCCGTTCATCTGTCTCACTGGCTTGTCTTCCGTTCACTGGCAGAAAACCCGAGGTGACTGATTGTAACATACCCATGTCTGTACCGAACACGAAAAACAAGTACGCAGTGTACGGAAATTATATACTCACAGAGGGAATATTCCGTCCTCTCCGACGTCATTGTGTCCAACGTGTTGTGCTTCAGTGCTGGGGTTCAGTAGGGTCAGCTGTATCCTGATTTGTCTGCATTGACGCGTTCAGCCACTCAGAAAGTACGGCTTGTTTACAGGTTTTTCAGATTTAATTTGTCACTGGCTTCTGGATCAGCGACTTTGTTCCTGCCCCATGCACGAGTTTACAATGTCACCATCAGACGATGTCAAACAGAATCACCGAAAACAGAGCATTTATACTGAATCTGTAAAAAAAGGGTTGGGTCCTTCCTGTTGTGTATGAATCCAGCGGTATACTGATACTTTAAATATTGCCACATCAAAGCTGTACCGTAATGCACGACAAAACGGGGTTCAATTCCCAATGGAGAGTATTTGATGGAATCAAGGTGTGTATTTATTTCATTTCGAAATGAGTGGTAAAGAGTGACATGCCAAGTCAAATGAGTTCCACTCAAGTTTTCATGGCATTTTTATTGCTGGATTGGATTGTTTTAAATTTCACTCTTGCCCATCCCTGAAACACGGCGTGCATTTTGGCTATTTATAAAGACTATACATAATATGCATTTAGGAATTTATATCATTAGCAAAGTTGACATTTTCTGACCAGGAACATACTGGAATTTCATGTGCAGGAGCAAATAGTGACTGATCTTAATAACACTTCCATTAATTAGGACAGGGAGTTAATCTGAACTTAGGGATGCATTTCATCAAGATAATAATATTGATGTTTGTCTTTAGGAAACTCTTGAATGGGCCGGATAATTTATGTCACGGAGCGGTAATCTGTTTCTTAGTCTCTCTGTAAATAGCGAGGCAAAAGACTACTGACAGGGATTTCCTCCCACCCATTTTGGCTAGATCACTCCCGGGGAATTGTCGGTACGAATTTGCTTTCAAGGGATCTCTCACGGAATGGGCGTAAGATGGAAGAGCTGGGTGTGTAGGAGTAAAACTGTTCATTTCAGGATTTGGTGGCCAGATTGTTTTTCTTTTGCCATGAGAGGTATTCATGGAGCCTGTTATCAGGGAACTCTAGTCCAAATACAAAGCCAAGTGGAGACAATACAGAGTTGCATTCATTGATCAACCATAGATTACTATGTAAACTTCATCACAATATTGAGTCTTCTTTGCCGTAAGGAGGATCAAGCGGGCTTTAATTCCCTCCAAAATTGATCATGCCATACTGTAGTGTAAATGTTCATCCTCGAAAATGCCATTCAATCTTTCATAACGACACATTTTGATTTTGTTATTCTAATTTCCTGGGGTCTCGTGGAGACAACTTACAAAATTAATGTTTAAGCTCATTAGGAGAGTACCGAGAAACATCTTTGTCCGTGGCAAATTTCAATATATCTTTCACCTTTCGCGTTTCGCCTTGGCATTGTTCATCCACTGCAGGATGTAGTCCTCTGGCAATGACTTCCATTCCTTTCTGTGTAATATTTTGCTCATCCATGTTGTTCCCTCTCTCTTTTTAATATCATCCTGCATCTTCTTCCTGGTCGTCCTCGTGTTCTTTTCCCTGTCTGTGGTTTCCATTCAATGCAGCGTTTTGTCCATCTATTATCATTCAGCCTTCCCACATTTCCAGTCCAATTCCACTTTTGTTTTTAACATAACTTAGAAATACTCAAACTCATTCCAGGAGTACCAAGAAACGACCTCTCTTGTGGCAGATTTTCCATGTCAACTCGTGCACATTTAGTCATCTTTTCCAGTTTGGCGTATCATGCGATTGGTTACGAAACCTCTCTAATGTATCACGTTACCAACCAGGATATTAAATAATGCAATCATTGTCCCCTTATGTAAAACTGGAGTGGCCTCATGAGGCGGAGGCTGATGCTAAATACGCCTCCTAAGCAGGTCCGCAAATAAGCTCAGCTATCGTATGCTATTAGATAATTGAATCATCAGTGTGTTCTGTGTGTAACTATGTTACTAGGCACCCTGTTTGAAAGTTGGGTCTTTACTTAAACCACAGGGGATGTTTACGTACAAATCGGAGCACTTTGTGCTTGTCTGCTACATCTTTCTCGACAGTTCTTTTCGTTTCCTGATCAGCTTTACAAATTGAAAGCCGATGTCTTTGAAATGCCAATTTTCCTGTTTCATGGTATGGCATTAGTTTTAGCTGCCATTTCATGGTATGGCATTAGTTTTAGCTGCCATTCAATTCGTTTAATATTTCATAAACAGATGAAAAGCACTAAATGAAACTGGAGGAAATCATGGTAAAAAGAATACTGTTTTCAAGTTACAAGATGTTATAAAACTGGTTTCACGATCTAAGTTTTCTAGGAATTATTTATGCTAACGCAGTTTTGGTGCAACCCTGTTCTTGTTCGTGTTCTTATTGAGCCTTGTCCGTCCCCTGCCGGATGTAAGTCTCCTCCCATGGTCTCCTTTCTCCTCTGTTTCCGGTCCGTCTTGTCCATGCCTGTCTTAACCTGTCTGCACAATTATCATCTCTCCATTGCCCCACGGGGCCGCCTCTTATTCTATTCCTCGCAACCCTGACTTTTTTTTTTTGAAATTATAAATTCAGACCAGCATGGCTCACCAGCGTAATAATTCTAATTTGTTGGCCGGATTCCTTACTTATTGTTCTTGTTTCATACATTACATTTCAGCTATAGTACACAGCCTTGTCATCCACACGATATTTGTCTTTACTGCACCATGTCCACTACTACAACGCTTCTGCATCTTTGTCTGCGCCGCAGATTTTTGGTCTCAACTTGTTCCAGTAATTCGTACAATGGCTCACTCCGTTCACCAGCAGTTTAAGGACACTGTTCAGTTGCCATTCATTTTTCTTGTCATAAATATCAGAAATTATTTCATAATGAAATTACGGCTTGTGTAAGAATTCTGCAATTATATATCATTTTTGTGGTTATACGTCACAGAACTGTGGTGCCCCAGGGCCAGGTATCATATCTCTGGCAAAATGAAGTTCAGTAATATCGATTATGATAATCATTCTATTTCCACGATGTTCAGGAAAACTAAAATGTAGGAAACAAAAATACCATCGATCAGTACTCACCCTGTGATACTGGACAGATGGTTGTGACAACCTTTTCAGAGAGAGACTGGAAATTTCCTCTCTGGATGTCGTTTCTGGAGAACAGCGGTGGCTACTGAGAGATAATTTTGATCATTTCCTTTAATCACCTTATCACCAGATAGAAAATAACTATTTAATATGAGCTGCTATAGTCCTTCTTTCACTGGAGACCTAGGCCTAAAATTCTCTCAATTTCTCCTTAATCGTAAAAAAAAGGTTATGAGTGCTGACCACTTCATCGTGGACTGGACATTTTTGATAACTAAAACATTTTTATAAGTTTCTAAAATGACTATGGTTAATCTTGGAGGACGAGATGTGAAAACTGACCAGTAATTTTTGAGCAAGTTCATAAGCCGGTTTGGGTTAGGTTTTTTCTTAGTTTGAGTTTGGGTTTAACGGCGCGTCAGCAAGATAACGGCCGCTCTGCGCCTTTCACGGTATTTTTGGTATTTCATTGAAATTTCTGTTTGGTATTCAAAGTTTCATCAATTTAAATTTCACAGATAGAATTATATACTACCGTATAAAGTTTATTACATTGGTAATGTTCTCAAAATACTTGTGTAAATCTGAAAAGAATTTTGTAAATGTGCACAGAAGTTTTGAAATCAATCTGTAGATCTCAGCGTCTTTCAGAAAGGACAAGCTGCGCTTCAGGTCCACCTCAGAAAATAATTCTTTCATGGATCCGCAGGCATAGTGCATTCTTCGGATGTACATGAAATCTACACTTTCAGTTAAAACATGTTTTATTGATAGTTGGCATTTACATGCCACATATTCGGGGGGGGGGGGGGGGTTGATCAGTGAGCTCAGATTCGGTACTGTTGAAAAAAAAAACAAAAGAAATAAGATACTACCAGTGTACTGTAGGCTACTGCAAAGTGGGTTTTAAATACCCTATAGAGGAGTTCGGTGACTACGTCATTTCAAACTGCACGTGCGACAATAACAAAATTTTGTCTCAGAAAGGAATTTGAACGTCATGGTTTGAACCGGTGTGATGATCATTTTGGGTGGTTACCTAATGGTAACAGGATGGACGCTTTGAAACGGGAAATGATGCATTAAGCCAGAAACAATGACGTGCTCCTGTTTTCCTGGCATTTCCCGCGTGATCTTGGTTTCCTTTTTCTTACAGGGTTTGTTCTTTTTTGCGTGAGGGCTCATTTATCTGAGGTTTCCAATGCCTCCTTGTAGCCTGGCTTATTAATGTCCTCCTCCACCCGTCAATCAGCCTGAAACAGAGCCGAGCCGACACGTTTATTGGCTGCTGTAGCCAATGCCTGAACACGAAAGCCGTGTCTGGTTTTGTCAAATTGTCTGATAATATTGAGTTCTATGGCGCAAACCATCGGTGAATATACAGATGGAAAAGATATCCTGTCAGATTACTGGTAGACGGAAAAAAAAAATCAAAATCAGCTGATAGAATAATTCTGAGATTAGTGTTTCCGCTGGAATTGTTCTCTTTAGGGGCGGTCACGACACTGAACACTGAATAGATTTATTTCTGTACCTGTAATACCAATCTCGTGTACGCTAAGAATCCCATCGTCACGAACAGAAAACCGCAATTACCAAAATAGTTTCTCCAAGATGCTTGTGTGAGTGTGGAGAGGCAAGAGTGAACGAGGGAGAAGAGAGAAAAAAAACAACATCGAACGATTTCAAAGCACCTTGCCCTTACAAGTGCCCACTTATATTACTTTAACATATAGAAATTATCATATGTGAATATTATTGTCATAAATACGGACACACATAACGTTCTAACTTTTAATCCAATTACGCGACTCTAACAATCTCGAGCGCTCTATCTGCGAGGATAATGTTGACCTTTCTTTGAGTGTGTGTAATTTTTATATTGTCCTCCGGTATAACTTTATTTTTTTGTAACACAACTACAATAAGAATTAATCTAAATTTGATAGAAAGTATATTGATTTTAAACCTTGAAAGTCATTATTACAAGCAAAGAAACATAATTTCTAAAGTATAGCTGATGGGGGTGGAGCTAAATTGGATGGCTAATTCGCTGCCACCGGAAAAATGAGGGGCGTTGGCGATTTAAGTATGACAGTAAAAGCTTTAGAGGAAGTCCTTCCGGCTCATCCCTAGGCCTGGGCTCAAGGCCAGGATCTATTTTGGTCTAAGCCTCTTCTGACTTTGACCTGGCTTTATTGGTCCACACGAGAGGAGAACAATGAACCAGGAAGCGCAACTTTCCAAAGTTAGTGACCTAAATCTGGAGGCGATCTGGTAAGCGACTTTATAGAATGGACATTAAGTCCGCAGTTCCCGAACCTGGTGGCATCTGACTTTAAATCCCTGAGGAAATGTCCTCTGTGCATGCGAGAGGCTTCGAACTTTCTTTTACATGACGCAGTTGCAATAAATTTGAAAAGATGATTGAGTAAAGGGATCGCGGAAAACGCTTTAAAAAGACTTCATAATACAATGGTATCATATAAATCTCGGAATAGAAATTAAGAGGGTAAACGAATGTGATGAAATTCTTGGCAGCAAAAATAGAACAATACAGAATTCAAATACCTCGTGTATAATCTTTTCACTGAGGGAGACCACATCCAGTTGAACAAAGCAATTATTCTAGGTTATCTCAACAGTGTTGTGAGCCATAGACATCATGTGTAGAATTAAGATCCTTAGCTTAGGAGTGAAAAATATTATTATGTCTAGAATGCAGGCTGACATATTTTTCACTGTTTATATTTAAGAGACTATATTTTTGAATATATTCTTATTAAAAAGGCAATGATGATGATGATGAAGTATCAGCTGAGCTGTAAATGCTTGTTCCAGGTTGCAACTAATAACATTATGGTCGTCATAATTATCAGTGCTTAAGATCAGCGTATTCCCACTCAAACCACAAGGATTAACGTTACCTGGTTCCTAAGACACCAATTAAAAAATCCACCTTCTGAAATCCAGATATTGTCTCATGAAAGTACATGGTTTTTAAAGTGGTGAAGAAGAAAAAACAATATGCAGTTTTGGTTACGTGAAATCGGATCATCTGATGAAAAAAATATAATTATTAGACTTCCGGGAGAAGGAATTCAGGAAAAACAATTAATGCTTGGCTAGACGTCGACCGAACTTCATTTGAGATTGCTATCATGTTATTTTATATTTGCCTGTGCCTTATTCAAGCAAAACGGCTTTGTCGGTTAGTAAATTAATATCGACTGTTTTGCCTTCTCTTTTTCTTTGCGTTTTATTGTACCGTTAACGTATTATTTCTTACACGAGGCTTTGCTGTATACAACCTTTTCTTTCTGCCATGTTTTGACTGTGATCTTGAATGACACATCATAAAACTATCTTTGGCCCACTGCTCTAAGGCCACATCTGTTTATGCATTCGTACCTAGATTGTGTCCCTCGTTAATGATTTCACTGCACACCGATTTTCTGTAACGTAAAACCGTGATAAAAATGAAAATCACAGAGTGAACCTATATTCTATGGGCGTCCATTATAAGTCGTGCAGCCACTGCAAACAGAATAATATATGACCGAAAGTTCTTTAATTCACAAAGCCACCCACTGATCTGAAGCCGTACCTTTCTGCCACCCAGCCATATTTTAACATTGCTTTAATGGAAAGCCACCCAGTGAAAAAATGTAATATTCATTGACAAAAAGATGGGAGTGACAGGTGGGTCATATATCCAAATTTCCGCGCTCCAAAATGTGATCAACTTGAAAAATGGAGAGGTCACAGTCACGTGACTTTTGAATATTCATCAACGAATAGACACGAGCTAGGAAAGTTCAGTCCAACTCAACAAGCTGTGCCCTCACTCATTCAAGTCTCTTATGCAACACAAGCTTCGAAATGTCAAACTTTAACATCTCAAACAATAAAGTGATAATTATGTAATTCAGTTTGTCAAGACGAAGATCTGCAAATTCGTTTTTGGCTGGACGAAAGATGAAGCCTATGGTTGATACTCGTATCGGGACTCACAGATCTTTCATGTATTCTGAACGTTCCCGGGAAGAATTGGCCTGGTGCCACTCCCGGTGATGTATCGACGCCAATAATGTATCCCTTCTTGGGATTGGGATATTTAATCCTTTCTCCCCTTCCCTCCCCCTAATTATTACTCGTCAAGTTGGTGAGTATTAGAGGGTGAGTGTCAGACCGTATCAATTAGTTTCGAGTTTTATCTTCGAAGTCGAATAAATGGTTTGCTTGAATTGTGAACGCTAATTTAATGAAGATTTCATTATTCTGAGCGACCGGCGAGTTTTGGAAGGTGGCCAAACTCGAAGATAACGACAGGCATCAACTCCCATTGTTGAAAACCCCCAATTTTAGGCCATTGGAGGTGACTTAGAGAGATGACTGATGACTAGGATAAGGTGACACAAAAGTCAATAACAGGAGAGCCCTAATGACCCTTCTGAATGTGTTCAGACAGCCCCGGAGAGTGGAACATTCATATCGACAGTGCTTCATGAGACGTGGCAGGGAGATAACCAATCGTATTTGATGACAATTGGGTAAACTCCGTCAGTCAAGTGGATGATGGCTTGAGAAGATTTGGATTGTAAGCGCTTGGATGCGGGAATAAACTGATCTTCATGTTCCACAGTGGGAATGGAAAAAAAAAAATTATTTTATGACAATGCAAGCGAATAACCGGAGACTGCGAGTAAGTGAATGAATAAATGAGCGAACCAGTTATAGAAGGAAGAATCTAAGATATTTCCACCAATTACCTTTCCCAGTATCAAAGCACAAACCCTTGCCAACAAAGCCATTATCAATGCACGCGGTTCTCCGATAACCACTCCATTTGCTGAAATCACAGATGATATTTTTTTCTAATGTAGATTCTCCAAACAAACAAACAAGCAAAAAAAAAAACGCTAGGGCTCTTCACGTAATTTCCTGGCCCTCAGCCTGGAGCCCATAATGGATTTGTGTCAGCTAACAGGTCTTTAACCCTTTCTGTTTCAATGTATCATTCTCTGGGTTCTTGTCTACTCCAAATCCCGGAACTAGCTCTATCTGGTCTTAATTTCCCAGCCCCTCTCTCAACGCATAGATCGGGACTTTCCATTACGGAGGTTACATTATACATCCATCGTTTTCTTTACCATCGCCATTACAGCACATTAACGATCATTAAGAGATGCTTTCCAATGCCACAGAAATGAAGAACATTCACAGTCCCCTTACCCCCTACCGCCCAACTCACTTTACAGTCACCTCGATGGGCATGGTGTCTCTCTGTCTGTCAGCTTGCAATGGAACAAAAGTGTCCACAAAAACTGCTGGCAAATTGATTTCAATTTCCCGATAGGCAATACAACTGGCAAAACTCGTTGCTTGGCAATTTTCAGCCAAACTATCTCGACCCTTAAACAGTGTTCATCACGCATAATGTTACATTAAGAGTACTCACTTCTTCACGTTACTGTCAGGCAGGGCCCAGAACATCTGTTGTTCTTAAATCATTGAAACATGGTCTGAAAACTGATGGCAATTTCAGAACGTTATCTCCACTCTACATAAAACTCAGTTGCAGCTTGTCATTCAGAGAACAATCTCTTTAATATTTGGGAATTTCAGACACCTAGCTACGGCTTATCTCCATATATTTCATTGCCCTTCGCAGCGATGTCTACCAACAGTCACTATATGACTGCCCAAAAATGTTGCAGGAAATGCACGTCACTCTGGACGTTTCTACATTTATCTCTTTCATGACCCGTTATTATTCACTTTTTGTTATTTCAAATGTGGCACTGAAACGACCGGTAACGCGAGCATTCACCTCTTCTTGTACTCACAAACTGCCAAGTTCAGCTTCATCATCTTCCTAGGCTTTTAGAACTTACAGAACGTACCACAGCAATTTTCCTCTGCTTTCTGTCTTTACCTTGATCTCTTGCGTGCTGACTAACGCTGAGTTAAGGCGTGTTCCGAATAATCTTATTTTGTACGTTTTCCGATATGGGATGCGTCATCTGATTTGTGTCGCCCGCCCCCCCCCCCTTCCTTTGTTTCAAACCAAAAACCATTTAGATATAAATGCCCAGAGCAGAGATCATTCTACAAGAAAGAATTCATCACCCTTGTATCTGAACCGTTTTTTTTTTTTTTGCATGCATAGTGTTAAAAGTAAAAGAGGGGTGGTGTAAAGATTAGTGAAGAGGAACGTGAGGCATGCCATGATTGATTGATTGTGATGGGGAGAGTGTGGGGGAATTGAAAGTACGAGTTTGTGAGCAGGAAATAGCCAGGGCGATGTAGAATGACTGGCTATGAGAGATAGACTAACGAAAAACAAAACAGACACGAGGGATAAGAAGGGGGTGGGGGGGTCCAGGTGCAGACGGGAGTGAGAGAAAACAGGGAAGACAATTAAGAAAAGTAGGACGCAAAGTCGAGGGAAACTAAGCGATGACGCAACAATTCGATCAGTTTGTATCGACATTGACTTTAACGAGTTTACCAGGAAGCGCAATGTTCCTGGTAACTGCATCACTTAACACCACTCACACACAGCTCGGCCACCTTAAAAAACACGGACCTATTCACACAAGGTTATTGTTCAACAAATTGTCTGTTGCCCTAAGGTTTCTACAAAGAAAGAGACACTATTTGGAGCTTGAATTAGGCTCCTCTTGCGGCTCTGAGGGTGAAAGAAGTGCCTCTTGTAAAAGTATCAGCCTGGTAATGTAATATCCTTCACGTAGAGAATTGGCCTATAACAAACTTATGGAGAAAGTTCAGGTTTTGGATGTTTCTAATCCAGTCCCATTTTCCTCCATCTTTGCCCTACAAATTTCTTCTCCATTCTTCCTGTAAATTTCATGAATAGACCGACATAAAGCTTTCGCTTGCAGCTGTACTGTATTTGGCATACGGAGTCATTTCCTTCAAGAAGGAGGTGCTGTTTTCCCTCTTTAACAACTTTAACAACTCTTTAACAATGTTTGAAAATTTTCTGAAAAAATCCTTGCTTATTTTTTTATTTCCTCAATCAATCTAATTTTTCTAAATTTTGTCTGTGGTAATCTTTCTACAAGGTTAAACTCATGTTCCGCCTGTAATTTAGGATGCGATTTTTTGTGTTTTTTGTGTGTGTGTGTGTGTTCTGCCTCTTACATTAATGATCGCCCAATGTTAACAGGACCAGTCAATTAAATAATCCCTTTTCCCTCCGCAATTGACCTTCGATTTAAGAATGATTCAGGAAAATATTAAGCCCGCGATAGGAAACTTCCCAGCAATGCGGTAATGAGTGGGAAAAAAGAAATAATGTATTTCGGCTAAAGAACACTTGTCTGTGCAATTGGGTCACACAAGCATTAATATTATTATTTTTTTTTTTTGCGAGTAGAAGAAAAGGGGGATGGCGGGAGGTATGTGCATGCAACGCGGTCCTTAAAATCACGTCGATACAAGGACAGACTGAGGCCATGAGACGAAAATCTTAGCTCGTAAATAAAATGTTCCAGTTTCATTATGCACCCAGTAGGGAAATGAATCAGTTCAAAACATTCAAGTACTAGAGTTTCACTTTGCAAAGCGATTAAGTACAAAATAACATTTTTTTGCATCTCATTGTATAAATACAAAGCAGATGTTCCCCTCAAATTATTTTAATAATTCAAACATCATGTTTAAATTCGCCGAATAATTCATGACCATAAAGTTTTCATTTCTTTACTTCTTTTTGTATGGATTTATTATTTTCTTTTCGCGTTTCTTCCCCAGGATCAGACACCCTCATTTTCTTCCTCTATTTTCATTTGCAATAGTTTTTCCTTGTCTTCGTTTTCCCACCCCCCCCCCCCTTTCACCTCCTTCTCTCTGATGTGAGATCATATTCCTTGTCACTAATGTTATCTTTGCTGTGGTTTGCACGCATTTCGTAGAATAATACCTAACTCTGACCATTCTCCGCGGAAATTATTCAAAGCAGACGGAAGGACGGAGAGACTAACGCTGTAGCCAGATGTCTATTGCCACATGAGAAATGATGTCCACGTATATTACAGTTGTTTGTAATGGAGACTAAGGATTCCCTGATTCAATTTAGTCGCGTTGGGTTGTGAGTGCTGATTTGAAGCCTCGCTGTGACCCCAGCGTTCAGAAACAGCTAATTAGCCAATTATTGCAAGTCTGTGTCCAGAATTACAAGCTAGGTAAGATGATTTCAGTGTTTGTCGGGGAAGGGTACGCTGTAGGCCCGGCCAGTATTGATTGGCCGACTAGTTGGTAGGTGACGTCACGACATTAAGTTCAATGAAAACCTCGCTCATTAGCCATCTAGTCAGATCTCACTGAAGCACAGTGTCGTGACATCACCAGACAAACAGCTGACCAATCAAAATCGGCGAATGTGCGTCGGCCCTAACAACACGAAGTGGCGACGAAAACACAAAGGGGTGGGGCGGGTGTGAACAGAGGAGGGCTGAGGGCCAGAGACAGACATTCCATGTTCTTGCCCTGAGCAAATTTGAATTAATTAAATTAAGCCTTCTGAGTTTGGTTGGGAGGGAAGACAGTCTGGTTGTCCAGAGCACAGCTTGCTATCCATGCCTTAACCCCTAGTTTTCCAGCAAGTGGCGCCGCTGATGTCCCGATGTTTTGGTCTTCTGCAAATATAGAGAGTCTGGGAGATTTGTGGTCCAGTGGTAATGTCGTGGGTGTTTGGTTTGACAGTCCATTTATTTGGAGTTTGTTTTTGATTGGTTGATTGGTTGATAAATTGATTGACTGACTGGTTTCTTGCTTGATTGCTTTGTTGATTTTTGTAATCATGGATGGATGGATGGATGGGTAGATAGATGGATGGATGGATGGATGGATGGATGGATGGGTGGACGAATGGGTGGGTGAATGGATGGATGGCTGGAGGGAGGGAGGGAGGGAGGGGTGGACTGACTGATTGAAACTTCTTTAAAACATGTTTCAGGTTTTCAGGTCCTAATGCTATTTTTACCATAATTATTTTCATGTCGTCATCTTTGCAGTCTCTGTGATTTCTATGAATGTAAACTTGTCATTTTCGCTTTTTGTTGTTGTTAACTTTTAATGAGTTATGTGTATAATTTGTCTTTCTTGAAGGGATGAAGGGATGGCGGAACTGAATTCTCTCACGTAGTGATCAGTGTCAATGGTCTCGCTCTCGTCTGTTATTCACAACTATAAATTTCTCATCATCGCTGGCATAACAGGTTGATGTGCTATCACGAGGGCATTCCCGGGACAGAATAAGCCACAGCGAAGTGTGGCAGAAAGCAGGTCATAACAGGATACACATGAGGATCCAAATATTAGACAGTACATTTTCTCTTTCAACCCTCCACAGATAAAAGATTGCTCGTTTACAACAAAGGAAAAGGGAGAATGAAGACAACACTGAATAGAAATCAGCAGTTAGAGTTGCAATTTTGGTTGTTGTTCTGTTAACCACATGGCACATTTTACCTGCGAGATAAATATTGAATTCGGTTTCACTGATATTCAAATTTTTCTTTGATTGATTGAAAATTAATGTTCATTTGTTCCAAGTGTAATGCTGGCAGAATGTTTCCCCTATGTATACAAACAAACACGTAACCGAAACAAACCCAATTTCTCCTCCCCCATGCGACTTCCACTTCCACCTCCACACACGGTGATATTCATAGTTACAATTTTCTGCTTATATAATGAGTACGCTCACAAAGATGAAGTACTGCTGTGCGCAAGGAACTTGTCACTGCTTGGTACAATATGGAGAAATAGCCGTATCAATCAACATGGCGTTGGCCAAACGATGCAACAAGATTAGGCTGATCCTTGCACACAAAGCAAGGTGAAACTCACCTCCACGTCCCCACAAGTATATTAGGACTCATGGAACAATTCCTTCATAACGGCAGTCCCCTACATAATCACCGTACCCCGAGAGAAGGTTTACTGCGGCAGTACTACTCAGGAGCACCCAGGACAAACATTAAGTCCACTTGTGTCCAGCTTGAGCATCTGTCTTCAGAATATTCCCAAGACATTAAGAGAAAGGAAAGAGCTGAACTCATGAAGAGGACTGCAAGAAAGGTCATTGAGTATAGGGAGCGTTCTGTCTCTCGGAGTTCCAGATAAATCAATCACAGAAGAACAATAGGCGGATCAATCAGAAAAGCCTGTATCTTTGAACACAAATTCTGGGATTTTAACCTAGCATCAATACCTAAAGTTGCGTTTGTTGTTTGTTTGTTTGTTTGTTTTAGGCGGGTGCATATAATATTATAATCATTCGCTCTGCAAAGGGCGAGTTTTGTAGAACTTATATCAGTACTAAAAGAGCGAATGTTTCTTAACCCTTTGGTTTTAACAGTCACCCTTTCATCATTCTGCAATAGTTGCGATGTACAGCAACCGTGAAGCATGATGTTCTATAACAATGCTTACTGTTGCAGAGTTAAATATTCGACAGCTTTTCAAACTATAATTTACAGGATAATGTTATTGTCCTACTGGAAATCCCATTTATCATAATATTAGAATGATGTGCACCATAACCTGTCCTGAAACCTGATTATCATTTTATTTTTCATCAAGACATACAGACCACATGCCTGTCACCATAAGAACGTACACTCTGGTACTGTTATCATCTGTCAGAAATATTATACCTCTTATTTACGATTTAGATATTAAACAAAAATATATTTTCTGTGTTTTCTGTGAGTGTGGTATGTGGTGGCCCTATAAAATTAATGTTATCTCTGTTGACATGAATATCATGAACCATTCTACATTGTATAATTAATGATTAGCCTACGTCATCAGCTGGACGCTGGGTTCACTGAACGGCCTATCCAGATCAATAACATTTTCTTCAGCACTATTATTTTTGTTTGGCGTGAGAAGCCTGGCCATAGGAAAGATAAATGGCCTTCTGAGGTTTGGGCACTTTGGGCAGGGGAGGGAGTAGATTAGAAAAACTGGTGCTTTGAAAGTGAATATACTTATAAAACCATGACACATTTGGAATCCAACGGACGGACGGATGGTGTACAATTTAAAGAATGCAGAATTAGAGACGTAGCCCCCAATATCACTGGCACTACTTTAGTTTAATCTGTGATACATGAGATTAGTACGCAAAATATCACCAGTCTTGGAAAGTAGTATCGTGGGCCGTATATGGTGAACAGTCCTGGTTTTTTTTTTTTTACATTGAGATATTTGGCATGCTGTAGCCATTGGGAGCCCACAGGTTGTGGTACAAGTTGGTGGTTAAATTCTGAAAATTAAAGGTTAGATCACGTTTTTAACAATATCGTACCCGATAGTTTACCACGTGGCTCTCAGTATGAAGAGCACTGTAGGATTCTCATCGTGAAATGCAACAAATTATTAGACATCTTCACGCTGCCACCCATTGGCCTAGATCGTAGACGATACAATTTTTTAATCCCTCGGCAGCTTCGTTTTTGCAGCGATCTTTCTATCAGTATCTGGGTTGTCAGAAGTGCTGAATGCTACAATTTTATTGGGTCTCTCTAGCAACACGGAAACAGTTCTATAAAAATCCATGGCGATCCTCATCTCATTTAGTTACTTATTTTTATTGAAATTTGCCGATGCAGAAAAACATGTCGTAGGTCAGTCCAACTGCAGACAGGTTTTTTACTCTGTAAAAGTATGTTGAATTGGTCATAATTACTTCATTTTATACGCACATAATTTAAACTTAATTTTCACTTTATTTTTTGTAAAATTGGGGATGTTATTTACAGTGAGTAAACAGATACTTTCGCCTGGTAAAGTATTTTTTCTTGCCAGTCTCAATACATTTGCCCTGAACGGAATTTATAAGTACGTATGTTAACTGTGAACTGTGTTATTAATGGGCCGGACAATTAGTTACCCTGTGCGAAACTTTTTATACCTGGAATTCATGAGTGAATTTATCAGGTTGTCAATTCAAATGCGATTAAAAAAAGAATTGATATAGAATTTGTGACCTATTACAGCTGTAAAAGGTCTTGATAATAATCATTCATGGGAGTTGCTTATTGCTAGCCAGTTGCAAAACCTCATTAAATGTTTTACGAACCTTGATCTCTCTCTCTCTCGTTCTTTCTCTTCTATCTCTCTCTTTGTCTCTCGCTCCCTCTTTATTTCTCGCTCAAGTTTTTTCCTTTTCTCTTCCTCTCTCTTATTCTTTCTATCTTTCTCTCTCTCTCTCACACTCTCTCATCCACTCACCCTCGGCACTTTTCTCTACACTCAATGCAATTCTGGCTTCAAGAAGTCCAGAGACTCTGTACCTGGACAGTTCCAACATGGTTTCCCTTTATCACCCTCGTAAATTTAATTATCATCTTTTCACAGTGTAACTGACACCTCATTTAAACAAGTGCACGCGCTGTTGTTTCCTGAAAACGGGAGATTGCTGAAATAATTATAATGAGATTGAATTTTTGCCTTCCGCGGGCAGAATTCCAGGATCTCTCCCATCATCTGCTCCGTCCGAAAAACAGAACACGGGGTAATTTTTTAGCTGTTCGGATTAAGAAATCACCAATGCGGGCTTCCATCCAGTAAACCATTTGTTCTATTCCGGCAACTACAGTGAGTCTCAAAATTCGTGGTGCAGCTAAAATGGCAATATTTTTTAAACAGATGGATAGAACTCGCTGAAACTTTGCAGACAGTTGTTTTTTTGGATTTCCCTTAACAAGAAATTATTTTTTCAAAATTGATTTAAATGGAAACAAGGAAACTTCGTTCATAAAAGTATATATATTTCAAATCAGGTATGGAATCACAAATACGAACATGTACACTGTAGTAAAGTCAGAAAACAGTTTTGTGATGTCCACATAAAGGCAAACTGGATAAGTTCGGATAAATGCATGGCGGCTAGTTTAATTGTGTTACTTGGATTGGGTAACTAAACAGTCATGAGTAAGCCTTAGGACTTCGGCCCAGTGCACGCTAGCCGATTTTGATGGGCCAACTAGTTGGATGGTGACTTCACAACATTTGGGGTTTCAATGAAATCCAACTAGTTGGCTGGAACTCAGCGTCTTGACCTCACCACCCAATCGGTCTGCTGATCAAAATCGATTACTGCGCTCTGGGGCCATAAGGCCAAGTTTCGAATGTACGGTCACACGAGGAGATGGAGTCTCCTGATCAAGTTTGACTACAGATTTAGTGGGCCCGAAAGTGAGGGAGGGAGGAGGACGAGCTCGAAGACGAACAATTTGTCAGGTTACGCTGTGACGACAAAGAGTTTTTGTCAGTGATGAGATAATGCGATAAGACGTTAATATTGAGAGGGAGGAACTCAATCACAGCGGAGAAATGAAAGTGAGGGAGGCCAGAATTCGTGGTCATTTCTTCTTCTAGCTGTGGGTGTCCCCGTCTTTTTGTTTTTGTTTGTTTGTTTAATATGTATTTTTGTATGTCATGTCTGTTGATGTAATTGGGTAATGCAGAAGTTTTGTATGAATGGATGAATGAGTGAGTGAGTGAGTGAGTGAGTGAATGAGTGAGTGAATGGGTGAGTGAATGAGTCTGCGAATGAGTGAATGTGTGCGTGATTAAGTCAGTAAATGAGTGAATTATTTACTAAGAAGGTGCTATGGTCGATTCCTTTTCTGTTTTTGTCGATCAGGCTCACTGTCCCAAATAAAGTTGCTTTTCCCAGCAAATCAGCCCCCTCATCCTCCCACGCCTTCCCCAGCCCAGGCATTTCCGATATGCTTAATTTGACCTTGTCGGTGGACAGGACCCCAATATTTCACCAGCTGACAGGCCCCTGTAGCAGTTGAGTAGATAGTAGTTTGCAGCAATTTGCGGCATGAACAACTTTCGTTTTTCCCCAAGAGATGATTCTTCACATGTCATGATGCTTAACTCTGTTATGACCTTCCGATCTCTGTTTCGGGGGAATGGGACAGAAAAACAACCACAAAATGATGTGTTCGCTTGTAACGACAAGTAAGACAACAGTATACAAGTACTCATCATTAACCTGTTTGACATATTTGTGAACAATATTGCACGCACGCCAGACGGATGTGGGCACTTGTTGACAGAATGGAACTCGTTCTGACTAATCTCTGTACACTCGAGACGACCAGTTTGACATACGTCTCTTTTGTATTCATGCCTTGTTAGAGAAAGTCAGATTGCTGGAAGCGAAACTAGTCTAGAATTTGACTTCACAGTGACAGGAGTTTAAGCAAAAACGACATGGAAAGATACAGAAATTCAACATTTAGGTGACTAAATTGATTAACTTTCCTTTAGCTCTCAATATTGGCGTGAGCAAAACTTTCTTCTTCAACTGAAATCTAATCAACCGAATGGTGTAGACACATAAGAACTTATACAAAAACATTCATTAACCAAGGTTTTTTTTTTTTTTTTTAGAAATAACTGAAAAAGAAATTAAATGAAACATTTCGTTCGAGAAAGTAATTTATCAAATGTCTGTGTGTGTCTGGATACCTCCCACATCTCGGTAGACAATTTTATAGCAAATGAGGAAAATTTAATCAACAGATGTACTAAATCTGACATTTCACATGTCACATATTGATGGCAAATATAGACTGAAAGAAAAACCTTAAAACCTATTGGTGTCTGATCAGACAAACAGTTCAGACATTTCTCATGGCTGAAATAGATTCATTGTGCTCATGAATAGCAGAGTAGTCGAACTCCATTTTAGTTTTGTTGTTGTTGTTGGAACTCTAGATTGGGTGACGCGGTATAACCCGGGATAAACCTATGTTCACACCCTTTTCTCTCCCTCTCTCTACTCTACACAGTTTCACACAATAATCCAGTCTTGCTTCAGAACTCATGGTGCGGCAGGGCCACTCCGCACCAACTGAACGTTTGTCAAATACTTGCACAGTGCCCCCGGGCGATAGGCTTATGAAAGATATCACAAAAAGAGATCATTGTATTGGACATTTTTACAACTTAAAAAACAAAAATGGCTTGAATCTTGAATGAAGAGAATAAATCGGTACAAAAAGAATTAAGTTAGATTAATCGAGACTTTAGGAATTTTTGTAGATAATTTTTGAGACCGTTATTTAGGCTGTAGCGTTGAGCGAAAAGGAACAAATTTTCCACAATAAAATACCCTCGTCACAATTTTTATGTTTATCATAAGATTCTGAGACTGTTTGTTCAGGCTGTAACTTTGAGCAAAAAGGGACAGATTGCGCGACCATAAATTACTCCCACCACTGTTTTGTTTTTTGATGAGATGAGATTGAATTTCATTTTATTTCTTTGAATTAAACTTTAAATTGTAGGTTAAGTGAAAAGACGCGAAATAATAAATTCATAATTATTGTCTCCAGGGAGTTAGATCTTTGCCCCGTTGAAAGATTTGAAGGTCCTGTACACACTAACAAAGTTGCCTCACTTTCCAGTGAAAAAATAGTGCTTGCCCACAGTTTCAGTGATGGACACAATCGCTCGAAATATTGGCAAATTTTACTTCATTCAGTGAATGTTCCATGACATGTATTAAAAATTTCTATGTTAAATCCGAAAAGAATATGCCAGTATGTAACTAAGCTGACATTTTAGGAAAGTTTGTGCCTCGTTACAAATTATTATAGCCAAAGCCGTGTAATCAAATTTTTAACACGAATCTGACCTTAACCTTAACTCTAAGGAAAAATATTTGAGAAAACAGAAACTCGGAATACCTCGTTATCCCAGTGCTGGGTTATACACGTATTATGTTGCTGTGTGCTATGGTTGTATGTTTATGTACGACAAGATTAGTTCTCTTTCTCCCTCTCTTTCTCTTCCTCTTCCTCTGTGTGTGTCTCCGTCTTATCTGCCTCTTTCTCTGTCTCTCTCCCCCTATCCGTCTGTCTTTCTGTAATTCTCCCTCTCTTTTCTTCTGTCTCTCTGGATGCCTGTGTGTCTATTAACCTCTCTCTTACTCTCTCCTTTTGTGTGTCCCTCTGTCTATGTCTGTCTCTCTCTGTTTCTTTCTCTGACTGTCTCTCTGTCTCTCCATGCGTCTCTCGGTCTGTCTCTCTGTGTCTCTCCCACTTTGTCCCTCTGTCTCTTTCTCTCCGTCTATCTGTCTGTCTTTATGTATGTATGTGTGTGTTTCTCTGGGCATCTGTCCCTCTCGTTGCTTCTCTTTCTGTCTCTCTCTCAAGTCGCTTCTCTTCGGGTTACATCTCCACCTTGTCTTGTCCACGTGTATTGTATTATCTGACCATGCCGCACTCAGTTTTCTCTCAAAACTTTCTGTCATGAGATGCACAGAAGAAACAAGAAGGAAAAAGCAGTTCAAAAAGATTATCAACCCTTGAGTTAAATGACGACATCACGCATAAAATATACATATTAATCTGAATCTAAACCCCTGCTTGCAAGACCTGCCCAGTTTGGGCTGACTCCAACAAAGCTGAGTCTGTCACGGAATGATCCAATTATTGAAAAATGAAAAAGACAAAACACATGAAACCCCCTGTGGGCCGCTTCAGGGCCTGGTCAACAGTAGCAAAAAGCTAGGCAATCTTTTCATGTTCTTTTATTCATTTTGCCCCTCCATCCTCTCCAACCCCTACCCCCCCCCCCCCCCAACCACCACCACCAATATAATTTGTTATAAAATGTTTTTTAACCCGACGAAGGATGTACATTACAAAATTTCGCATAATTGCACTGATTTTTCATTCTTTTTTTCGAATTGATTCTCTAGTTGTTTCTTTTTCTCTATTATTTTCTCCCATACGCGAGGCCTTGCGTAATATATCTGGGGTGGGGAGGAGTATTTTGTGCATTCAGAAGCTATTCGCATTTTCATTTCTTTACAAATGTCCCGTCTAACTGCATCGTCAGAAACTGAATCATGAATAACTGGATGATGACATTTTGTGACAATCTGTGAGTGACTGATGGCGATGGGCGTGGTGTCGACAACAACAAAAAATGAAACTATATTACTATATTATCGCTCTAACAAACAGAAAACTGTTGTAATTGACGAAATATGAACATCGATAATAATTTTTAAAAAAAAGGTAAAGTGCAAGCTCACCATTTCTAGCTTGGAAATTATTTTTGATTATCTATGATAATTTGTGTCCTTTTCGTTTTCTACAAAGATTTGACAAAAACAGAAAGTCCATTTTAATCTGATTTTGTTTTCTTAAACTAACTTGATGATTTCGTGCAGGATTTTTTTTTTTTTTTAACCGCCAAATTGGATGAGCGGAAAGATTCGGGTAAAATAAGCCAAATTGAAAATCGTGAGTGTCAAATTGAACTCACTCGGGATCAGAATTTCTGACAGATTCAGTCTACCGTTCTCTTCCTTTTTCCATAGATTTTGGGGCTAAGCGACCTTCCCCTCACCCCTTCCTCGCCCACCCCACCCGGTTCTCATTTCTTCTAAACAGGAGAGATGTACGGAGATCTTCGTTCAGCCTTGAACATTGGAGAATATTTTACATAGCTCACAATATTTTAACTTTCCTAAAATAGCTTGCACGACTTTCTATGACTTAATACATCAACACCTCCTTCCTCTCCTGCCACAGTAAAATAGAATGATGGAATTTTCCTCACAGTTTGGGTTAAGGATGTTATCTAAATGCAATAAAATTCATCCTGACACATTCAACTTTTATCTGAGGTAGAACAGGGTGGAATCTGAGAGCCGTCTTAACGAGGTGCGCCGTATTCCAGAGAAATCCCATTTATTTCGCTTGTGTTTCTAACCAACTCTCGTGGACTGCCGATGTTTAAATTCTGTCACGGGGTACTTTGCGTTATTTCATCCTGAGTTACTTTAGAGATAAATCTGTTAAAACTGCGAGGAAAGGTTTGCTGTTGGGTGTTGAGAGAGGGAGAAAGAACCGATTGCCACCTCTCTTCGATATTTTCCTCAAGGGAATTTTATGTTTCCTCTGATTCTCTGGCGCTACGTCCAATCTCAAAGGAATAGAATAAACTTCAGCCTACGCGAGATCCGTTTTCAGACAGCAATCCAGCTCTACGTGTGAAAAATTGACATCCGGAATGTGCCTCGAAAAATGCTTGTGGTAAAGTTTAATGTGAGCGAACAGATTCCAACTTTTGGCTTGGATCAATTACAGTTCTTTTCTTCTGTTTGTCTCTAGATTTCCTACAATCCCTTGTCGAACGAGTGCAGTTGTCTCAATGCTGTAGATAATTTCTATTCATTTCATTAACCCTGAAATTGCTTGTTTCCATAATGTAGGATTGTCTTGAGTACCGTGGACAGAATAGATGGCAAAACGAGGAGCTCTTGGTATCTGTTGTTATCGCTACTTACCTGACTTATCCAAACCTGTCAATCAATGTCACGACAGACCAGATATTACGTCTGAGTGAGGTGTGGGATGAGGGGGGGGGGGTCGGTTAATAAACGCACCTTTGAAACCATTGTTACATTTGGTATTTGCCAAATGATTCTCTCTGTCTCGTAATAGTCAAAGACGTTGCCCAGCAAACATGTCAAGCCGTTACATGTAAATGAAGGCACACAAACATTTCCAACCAGTCATACAACTACTTACTTCCGGAGTCATTAAAACTCTTTCTAAGTGTCGGCCAGAAAATCTCTTAGTGTTGCATTTTTGTTGCTACTGCTGCTGCGTCTCCAGTAATTATGGTCGTAGAAACTTGGGATATTTTGGTGACAGAGTAGAAATATCGATAGTACTGGAGGCACTTAGTGGCGGCCGTATTGATGGTGAGATGGATGGGACCAAGTTGTAGGTGCAGTAGTACAAGTGGTAGTAAGAGTACTATTTGTTATTATTTCCACAAATAACCTTGATAAAAATAGGCAGTGATTTCTTGTTGTCCCTGAAGCTCACGAAAGCAGATTATGTAAACATTTCTTCAGCGTTCATATAATAAAGCAACAATCACAAGAACTAGAGGATAAGAGTTTAAAATGAAAAAAAACAAAACACCACCTCCCTGAAAAGTAAGGTTAGATAGTGTTAGTAGTCATCTTGACAGCTTGACACAGGTTGGAAGTGCATGGTGTTATTCGAATGTTATTGTGGCTCGTAACAGATATGGCTGTAACACGTCATCAATGGTTGGTAATTTGGATTGGAGGCTAAGCCAGCTTCACCTGAAGGAGAAAAAGAAGAGAATAAAGCATTTTTAGAAGTTTGGCCGCTGCGTCTCTGGAGATCTTGGTCAGGAAAACTAACAGCTGCTACATCGGAGTTCGAAACCATTTAAATCAATCAATGCTACAAATGTGTTATTGATGTCTTTCTGAACTGTGCTGGGTGCTTGATCCATCCAGGATCAAAGAGGTTGTTGACCGTTGGAACAAACCTTTCTGGTCACAATCAACCACTGCTTTTATTTTATTAATGAGATTATTTCTGCAGTAATTGATGTTTTTGTCATGGTTGGAAAAAATATTCGAAAATAATTGTTGGCCAAATCCCAAAGTGTCAGTGAGAGGCATTTCTACTTTTATAGACAACAATTAAAAGTTATTAGAGCTGTACAAATTTTTAAATGTTCAATACCATGTCACCGTATTTGTTCTTCCAATCCATACACATGAAAATCTCAAAATAGCAGCCATTTGCTGTCATATCTTATATAAATGGCGTGTCTTAATTTTTGCACTAAGATAGATTTTACGAACTTGCACTTTTTCGCACTGGCCAGAGGCCTTTATGTCTTTAAAAAGTGACGTCAAAAATAAAAATGGGTTTGGCGTGATTATTTCAAGTTCACTTGAAGAAAAAACGACAAGGAAGACGTGGAAGATTGCCACAGCAGGTCATCCAGAAACCATGGGTATAAAATTCACCAAAACTGAACCACAAACTTCTGATTTATTGATTTTCTCCTAAACGCCATCCTACATTCAAACTTGAGAAGCCAGAGACTCTCTGTCCCTCCAGGCTCTGCTCACATTCTACATAAGAATGAATCAACATGTTTTTCTATTTTCAGAATATCAAATCATAGTTGACCTGACCTGAAACAAATTTTGCACACAAACTTTCCTTTTAAAAAAAAAATAAAAAAATTTACAATCTTGTTTTCCTTACTGTCATCATCGTGCTCTTTCTGTTATCTTAGATGAGCATTTTTTTCAGCTTTTCTACACCTTCTTTCTTTTTCATCACATACTCTAGTAGACGTCTACCGATATTAATTTTTGGATTTCCCTCGAGACAAAAGTCTACCGATATTTTCAGTCGACTTGTAACAGACACAACAACAACAACACTTTTTTTTTCTGTCCTAGTCCTGCCTTATCAATATTTGTCCTAATATCTGACCAAGATATAAATCATTCATGGGGACGCAGGCAAAGATCAGTATCCCGGATGTTTTCTTCAGCTATGTCTATGTCTTATAATGGGTGTAAGCCATCATGACTTAAGGCGCCACAATCGATTTGTTATCCACATTGATGGACACATTATCTTGTGCACATTCAGAGCCCAGAGACTGTCAACACTATCGACCATCCGTCAGCGTCTGGTGCAAACATGAAAGTAAAACTGGACTAGATTGCAGACTGAGGTTGTTGTCCTCGATATATCGTACAGGGTCAAACCAGTTCTACCGAAAATGACCTGTCCGTCTTCTCCTGGTGGCGATGCTGGTGGTGGTGGTGGTTGTAATGGTGGTGATTGTGGTGATAATGGTGGCGATCATGATCTGTCCTTCTGTAGTTAACGGCCCGGGCGGGAAGGTATCATTCAGACCGGACGTTATTTGGAACTTGACGAACAATGTGACGTACAGAACGCAAGTTAATGAAAACTGTGTAAGAATAGACAGTATCAAGGACCAACGCCGTGAGGCAAAAATGTTTTCATAGTCATAAAACAGGATTGCTGCCTCTCTAGATTCCTTGAATAACACGATGAAGAAGACGCGATTGAAATCAAGCCAACTGGAAGTTTCTTCAAACTTTTCCATCAGTCCAGGCAGCCGCTTAGAAGCATCTTGGGAAATCATACGTGGCTTAGAGCCTTTCACACATTTTTTTTTTTTCAAATTTTTTTGTAGGGTGGGGTGGGGGGGTCTAGTTTTTATCCACCCCATTTTTTTTTTATGGCACAACAGGAAACCGAAATCAAGTTCTACAATTCAGAAACCTCATTCACCCCCGTCCTATTTAGGACTTCCATTCTTTTGTAGGGGTGCAGGAGAGAGATTAAAAACAGCTTATTCTTCGCTCGTTGGGATGTTCAAAATTCCGTCTTTATGTCTTCAATGACGAGCAGGGGTTCGCGAGAATGATGTAAAGTATCTTAAGCTATTTTGATTTACTTGACGCGGACTTGCGAGTGCTTCGTGCTTTCTGGAAAATCTCATTTGAATTTTAAAGGGAACTGTCTGTGACGTTAAGGTCAGTTTTAGTTTGACGTAAGGTGATCCTGTGTCAGATTACTCGTTATCAAAAACCTTAATCGTCTTATCCTCATTCCGTCCTAAACCTCTTAAATGAAACTTGACGAAATCAATGGATTTTTGATATTAATGAATTTATGTTATGTTTCTCTCTCTCTCTCTCTCTTTCTCTCACATTTTCTCTCTTTCTCTCTCTCTCTTTCTCTGACATACTCTTTCTCTCTCTCTCTCTCTTTCTCTCACATACTCTTTCTCTCTCTTTCTCTTTCTCTCTCTCTCTTTCTCTCACATACTCTTTCTCTCTTTCTCTCTCTTTCTTTCTCTCACATACTCTCTCTCTCTCTTTCTCTCTCTCTCTTTCTCTCACACACTCTCTTTTTCTCTCTCTCTCCCTGTCAGTCAGTCTATCAGTCACTCTCTCTATTGCTCGCTCTTTCACTCTCTACCCTCTCTGCCTCTCACTCTTTCCCTCTCTCCCCTCTCCCCTTTCACACACTCTATCTCCCTCTCTCACACTCTCCCTCTCTCCTCTCTCTCACTCTCTCTCGCTCGCCCTCACGTTTTCCCTCCTCCCCCTCCCTCTCTCTTCCTGTCTCCCAGTCGGACAACAACAGAGCTGATGACAAGATTACAAGAGACAGCCAAACAAAGTTAGCCTGAATTGGATTTCTCTCTGACAGAGGAGAAAATGATAGAGAGACTCAATGACTTGTCCGTACGTTATGATCTTGCTTTGATGAACAAGGAATAAGTCGCTTTTCAATTTTATGGCCTCCTGTGTGTGTTTGTGTATGTGAAACCCAAGCAATCCATTTGTTTGTTTCCCCTGGCTTTCGTGTCCTTATGGAAATAATGCTATTTCAAAAACCGCAGTTTCCTTTTTATATTTGTTTATGGTGAGGTTTCAGTGCTCTCAGAAAGAGAGATAGATAGATAGATAGATAGATAGATAGATAGATAGATAGATAGATAGATAGAGAGAGATACAGACAGACAGACAGACAGACAGATAGACATAGACACAGAGGACATGGTAATGAAGAAAAAGAGCAATATGTGCGTGTGTGTGTGTGTGTGTGTGTGTGTGTGTGTGTGTGTGTGTGAGAGAGAGAGAGAGAGAGAGAGAGAGAGAGAGAGAGAGAGAGAGCGAGAGAGCAGATGGCGATGAAGAAGAAGAGTGAGTATGACAAAACCACAGAGGAGAATGCACAATATATGACATGACTAATCGTCCTTTCAATCTACAGACCAGTTTACAGTGCGTGCTCATGCGCTAGGGATAAATGGTTTGTCGTAAGAAATCTTAGAGGCATTCCCTTGTTCCGTTGTGACATCCTTCGAATATTGATCGAGATTTTCTCGTAATCTTGCTGATAAATTTGTTTACCGTCCCTTTGAACTGTACGATTAGATAATACTCTTTGTTCTAGGGTATATGTATGAACTGTTTATTCAGGGATGGAAATGAAATTATTTACAAACTTTGGCCTATTGCTGTGACGCCAATTAATATTCTACATAGGAGGAAAAAGAGTAAGAATAAGCACAAGAATTTTAGTTTTTAGTTCTTCCTTAACATGGCTGATCGTAGTGATGATGTTTCCCTGATTCAGACTGACGAAATGGTTTAAAATACCAGAATGTAATGGCTCGTTGTCTTCTCATATAAATATCCCCGCTTAAACTGGCAAGCTAATTTACATCTACAGAACTAGTTATTCACGTTTTTTCGATGTGTAGTTTGGGAGCCTTTTTGCTAACACATTTATAGTATTTATAAACTGATCAGGTCCTTCAAATTGCTGAAGTATAATGGATTGAAAGGTCTACAGATTAGCTTGGTAGTTTTGTTGGCTCATTGGTTGGACGGCCAATGACCTGTCTGACGCCTGATTGGTTAGACAGTCTGCCAGTCAGCTGACTGATTGGCTGATTTATTGCCTGAACGAGTATTGACTCTTCTATGGTTCTTGGTCTTGTCTCTTTCGATTGGATAAGCAAGAATCAGCAATTGGGAAAGAGGGAAGAGCAAGAGGGGATGCAGTGGGGCTGAACAAGTTCACAAAGACTAATCCAATTGTTCAGTGTGTACTTAAAGAAAACGGAAAGGTTGATATGTCATTCCGGAGACTGCAGTTGTGATCGATAGTTTTGTCCACAAGGAAGAGCAAATAGTTTTCTCTGTTACCAAACTTAGGACTGTGAGGCAACACCCGGTGTCCCCCTCTAGGGCTATTTTGAAGACATTGAATTAAATACAGTTGCTTTTGTTGTTGTTGTTGTTGTTATTGACGTTGTTGATTTTTGTTATTGTTGTTCTGTTGCTGTACCACACAGACCAGTGAAGATCACTCTGTTACAAATGTTCACCCCTTTTATAAAAACACTAATAGAGATAATAGGGATTAAAAAAATATCTGGTTCCAAATAAAGGGCATTATTTGTTAGCATTAATGCATTAACTTTGATGGACGTGTCCTGGGTCTGTCGGAACTCCACTTTAGTTGCGTTGATCAAATGCAGAGAGCCGAAGAACTAATGGCTAACATCGGTGAGGCATTAGCGGTAATGACAGCTTTGCGCCCTTAGGTGAACAATAAATTGTCCTTGGATGAACTGCAAGAACAGGGTGTAACAAAGTTTTCTTCCTTCTGCAGTTGGTTGTGAGCAAAATGAATGTTACATTAAATAATTACGACCACACGTATTTGATTAGTCCTTAAAATGGCGCGTCGAGATGACGATGCTTTCCCGATTCCGAGTGGCAGAATTGTAAACTTTTTAATATAAAGACTTCATGTCTTCTCATATAAAATATATGCATTTAAATCGGCAAACCATCGTACAAGTACACCAATCTACCAATTTTCATATTTTTTCGACGAGTAGTTTCCGGAGTCTTTCGCCAACCACATTTACAAGCTTAGTTCCATTATAGTAATATTATATAATTATTGAAGTAAGAACACGAAAGGCATGTTGTAGAGATTTAATGATCAGAAAAATTGAGAAGCTGTTGAAGAAACGTGAATTCCCGGCGCTATCAAACCGAAGGACAGCTGCTGTTCATGTAATTCTAGGGAACATCCAGCTGCCAAAAAAAAAATTCGTGCGTGTATTCACATGTAAGCGTCCTTTTATTTTTGTGAGCTCCCATGGCCCAGGAATAAAATATTGCATATATTAAAATCTTTTGTGCCAGTTGCCAGGTGTATTTCAATCTTGCACAAAGATTGCAGTGATCGAGTCCACAAGACAAATCTTTCATAAAATAAAAAAAAAATTGTGATTTTTCTAAAACCCGTATGAGCATGAATTAGAAACGTCCACTTTTCATTTTATCTGCTAACAGATTTTGCTAGATTGGAATCTTACTCACTGAAAGGGTGTTGAAATCAAGTGAATCTCCCACGCAAGTTTTGGCCTTTGGAGCGCGAATGAACATGACATTTCGAGGGTCACGTGATAAACTATCGTGACTCCACATTTTAACAGGAGAAAAATTGAGTTATTTGGCTTGTTTGCAGGCCTCGAAAATTTGCAGGCTATGTTATAAACTGGGGAAGGGGGCGGTTACATTCTGAAAACTAAGATTGAAATAACTTTTTGTTGTTTTTTTAAATATAATAATGAAACACCAAGTCTGATAAAGAAAGTCATTCCGTGGTTTGGTACTCCTGAAAAATTTGCAAAAACCATGACAGGATTACCATAGCATACAACACGGCCATCCACTTACAAATTTCTCCTTGATTTAAAAAAAAAAGTGTGTATTCAAAATACGTGTTGCAAAAAGTGATCACGACTGTGATTTTGACCACTCATTCATTAAGGATTTCATTTTTAATGGCAGCAGACTTGTCCGTACTGTTAAATCAAAGTAATGAAAGTATTTTCCATTCACAGCGTCAGATAGTGAATGAAAAAGTCATTTCCATTAATTCCAGAGCTTACCAGACTGCTATCGTTGTAATTCCACTGGTATCGTTCAAACCTTTTTTTTTTTTTTTTTAACGTATTTCCTCCAGCTTTTCATTTAATCTTATTTCCGGAAATTTTCGCTTATCGTGAAGAATTCAGCCGTGCCTAAACGCGCAATGAACATCTCTTCTGCAATTTGCAACAGCTGAATACACCGCTTAAAGATTATTGCCTCTCTCCAGAGACCGTGACCAATTAAGATTTTCTTTTCTTGGAAATGCACAAATCCGTGGAGCCAAACCGTTTAGCCAGAGTGTAGCAATCAATGAGTGAAATTAATTACGCTTTAAAAGCAAAACTAGCAGGCAGAGTAACAGCAGACCGGCAGACAAGCCAATGGACTGACAGACAGCAAGACAAACAGACAAATAGACAGACATACAAGCAGGTGGATAAGACAGAAAGACAGGAACAGATGGACAGGCAGGCAGGCAGACAGACAGATAGACAGACAGACAGATAGACAGACAGATAGACAAGCAAAGTGATCTCTGTGAAAATGTGGTGGCTAGACTAAACAATCCACATGTAGCCACACATGGTACGCCATCCATTAAAGACATGGATTTAGAAAACATTGTTACTAGAAGACCTTTCCATCTTCAAATTGCCAAAGACCTGCCACTGATTCTCGTCATGCTGCGAGTGTTCAGCCTGCAGTTATTGACATCAAGCTCTTTGTCAGCAAACAGAATATCTTCGGGCAGAGCAAGAACTGGACTCTCTTCAAACTGGTCATCTTCAGTAGCAGCAAACGAACTATATTTGAAGTTCTTTGCTCACTTGTTTGTCACATTATAAGTGTGGCAATTTCTGGCATACACTTGTTTCCACCATTTCATCATGCAAAAGAACTTTTGGCCTCCTATATTACCAAGTTATGACTGTATTTCAACTGATTCAGAGCACTGAATGCAAGATTCTAAAGGAATTACTCGGTCACTCAGGTTTCCTGTACTCAGGACTGTTCATCACTGCATGGTTTCTCAGAAGTTCATCAAACTTACCAGACCTTTCTTACAATGTATGAATTCCATTAGCCTTTCTTCCCTCGCATTCATGTCAAGTCTTATCGTAACGGCTCGTGACCTTGAGGATAATGCTTCTATATAATATATATATTTTTTTATCTTTATAGGATGAAATTCTTTTTTCCAATAAGAAAATGGAAATGTCAGATTCATTCAACTTTAAAATTGGATAGGGAATAATACTGTCTGTTCAAGGCAAAATGCTATGCTAACCGCAGCACGTTTCTAGATTTCGCCCACCAACAGATGCCATGGTCGTAAAATGTAATGTGATTTACAAAATTCTATTCCAGTTTACTGAAAGTACACGGCGTCCTTCTGTAACTAAAAAAATGTCGGCTATGACAGGTACGGTTTTTTTGCAGTGAGGGGACTGTTGACATGTACATTCACTGGTGATGGGTGGGGATGCAGTTATTTCTTCTTTGTTACTGGGAATCTAGTCTCCCTCCCTCTGTCTTTCTCTCTTCCTCTGCTCTTTCTCTCTTTTTCTTTCTCTCTTTGTTTCCCTCTGTCTCCCCCTCGTTGTCTGTCTGTCTGGCTTCCTCTCTGTCTCCCAGTCTCTCCCTCGCTGTCTGTCTGTCTACCTGTCTGTCTCTCTCTTTCTCTCTGTCTCTCTCTTTGTGTCTGTTTGTCTGTTTGCATGTGTGTCTCTCTATCTATCTCTCGTTCTGTTTGTCTGTCTATCTCTTTCTTTCCTTCTCTCCCCTCTTTCTCTCCACCCTCTCTTTCTATCAGTCTGTCTGTCCCTGTCTCTGTCTCTGTCTCTCTCTCTCTCTCTCTCTCTCTGTGTTACAAACAATATCGAACTGTTGAGAGAAAGAACAAAAGTTCATCCGAGGTGAAGACTCCATCCAGCAGATGTTTTAACCTGAAGTTTCCGTGCTGCCCGGGAATCAGATCATGTCCTAAAGTGTCATTTGTTGTTGCTCAGTGTCGAGAACAATGCAGTGGAGTTGAGAAGCTTGGGCTTATTTTCACTGAGAACTCACCGAAATCTTTCTCGTCACTGATGACGTCATTTTGTTACACGTTTCTAGAATGGCAATTTACAAATCTTTTCAAATTTTCATTGAAATTTTCATGTTCAACTTTCTTTGTGAGATAATGATTTTTGCAACTTGAAAGCTCTTGACATTAATTTCTTGTCACATTTCCTTTCTCCCCGTCTGCATATCGCGGCCTCAGTTGTTGTCTGTTCTATCTCCATTTTCTGAAAAACTCAAAAAAAAAACAACAACAAAAACCCAACAACCTTATAGTATGTAGAAGAGGTAAAAACAAATGCACACTATAACACTAAATGCCTTGTGGCACTTATCAAGCTGTTTGACAGTTCTGATTATTCCAACTCGTTATCATCATATTAATACTAAAGCAGCAAAATGTAGAATTTCTCAGTTGTGCAAAAAGTGGAGTTGGAACAAACAAGAACTGAAGTCGCGATATTTGTTTCCTCTTACATCTTTTGCTGTTCTTATCCTCGAATTTGCTTCTCCATTACCTTCATTTGATCTAATTTTCTTATGTTATTTGCCTGTGTGCGTGTCTTTTTTTTAATCTACACTTTTGTTCTCATTCAGCTTCTGCCAGTTTCTTTTTCGAATTTCTTCCAGATCATCTTCGAATTAAATTCATTAACTTGTCCATTGTCAGTTTTCTTTCTTTTTATTTCTTCCTCTCCCTCTGCATTTGATTTCTTTTCACCTTCCCCCCCCCCCCCACTTTTTTTTTCTTTTTGGTAGCTTGTTTCATCAGAAATACATAATTATATTTTATTCACCAGACTGTTCGAAACACACCCAGAAGTTCAAAATGTGTTCATGCCTTTCAAAGGGCAGTCCCATGAGAATCTGAAAGACAGTGCCCAGCTGAAGTCACACGCACTCAGAGTCATGGGAACAGTGGACAAATGTATTACGCGCTTCCATGACCCCGACAAGGTCAGAGAGATGTTGCATGAACTGGGAGCCCGACACGTCATGTACAACGCCAAAGTCGATTATATGGACGTAAGTGTCAATCTATCTATCTGTCTATCTATCTCTCTGTCTATCTATCTATCTATCTATCTATCTATCTATCTATCTATCTATCTATCTATCTATCTATCTATCTATCTATCTATCTATCTATCTATCTATTTGTCTGTCTATCTATCTATATATGTACCTCTGTCAGTCTATCTATCTGTCTATCTGTCTGTCTGTATACTGTCTGTCCGTCCTTTTGTCTATCTATCTATCTATCTATCCGTCTATCTATCTATCTATCATTTCTTCTGTTCATCTATCCAAATGTCTGTATTTCTGTCTATCTTCACTGAGTCTGCCAATTCATTTCCCATACTAACAATAACTACAGTAACTCTGTATCCATAGAAGATTTCTAAACAAACAGAGAACAACGAACCTTCCATTGTATTAAAATATATTATATAGCTCACTGCTTATCCTGGTCTCATGTAATAGTTCGTTTTGGCATGAACTGTCTTCAAAAATACCATACTACATGAGATGTGATCAAAGAATTGTCCGCGCGGTTGGAGATGTTTACTGAAGGGGAAAATGTAATTTGATGTCACTGGAAATTTCATAATGTGGGTTACACTGTATTTTTGAGTCATTAGTTTTTGGAAATTGAAATTATTCTTTACCTTGACTGACTAGTTCTTCATGGTGTGGGCGTGGGTCGTTCTTGGGGCAGTGCAGGAAGATGAATTGGCTCTAAAAATTGTTAATGTTTGTTTGTAGTGGCAAAAGGGGGTTGAAGTGGGGGTCGGGAAGGGGTTGGGTGGATAGGAGTAATGAGCACATAGAAACGGTATGGTAAAAAGCTTAATTTATTATGGTCTCTTGTTATAGGTGCTCCCCCCCCCCCAATCCCCTATTTTGTTTATGTTGTTCCATTTTTTGTCTTCTGCTTATTTATTTATTTCTCCTCATCCGTTTTTTATTTTTCTTTGCTCATATTTATCTAAACATCCGTCCTGTCTTATTTCTCGGTCTCATTCGAGACGCAGTATAATATCCAGGCGGTTCAATTCGCCATAATTATTCCTTCCGTCCACTTGCGTATCATCCATGTCAACAATGCAACGAAAAAGACTAGTACCACAGAGCTCTGTGAGTGATTGTACTGCTAAGCGTATGATGTCGAGTCCCAAGCGCTGTCGGTAGGCTAAAAATAACTTGTCGCGAGAGAGGCCGGGGAACCCGCAAGAACATTATTAGATCTATGCAGCCTATGCCATCTCTCTCTTTTGCCTTTTTTCACCCGCCCTTTTTGTGCTTTGCTTTATAGAAAAATTCACTGTTAATTAGATACCGGTACTACATTTTAAACGTATTTTGAGGGTGAAATTGCCTCTGGAAGGGAAACCGATCGGTGTTGTCTCTTTTTTTCTATGCAAATCCATTGTGCGAAGTGCTGGCTCTGCACGCCGAGAGTGGCCGGTGCCCCGGACCGGATATAAACGCTATTTTAAGAGGCCGGAAGAAGGGGGTGTCTGATCTTATCAATCTAGTATCTTTGGTGATAGTGAAGGAGTTAGTGGCGATGGTAGACGTTAGGTAGATTGCAACATTGTTGTTATGTTGTTGATATGGTACAATTACTGTTCTCCTATATACTTCCAATCATTCTCCAACACCGAACACAGGAAACATCGCAGACAGCCTTAAGTAACCCATTTAGGTCAATTAATTTGGTGCCGACTTTTCTTTCACACCTGATGCCGAAAATAATTATCTTTACTATAGAAGTCCAAATTTACCTACACAGGAGAGAGAGAGAGAGAGAGAGAGAGAGAGAGAGAGAGAGAGAGAGAGAGAGAGAGAGAGAGAGAGAGAGAGAGAGAGAGAGAGACTCTTTCATTAGTTTGTCATGATTAGTTCAAGTGTGCAGATTTAGATTTAGAAGCGGAGAAATTCGAAAGTAATCAGTTACTCTTACCCGATCTGAGATAACGTGTCACTACAATATTATTGTCTACATGCAGAAAGGTCCTGCCTGTGCCCTGGCGATTATGAATTACTCCCTGAACGGGTGTGTAACACTATCTTGTGCTTTGTAATATTATGAAAGTGAGATCACTGAGAATATATACAATGTGTTTTGATGAATCTGTCTAGAACTTGTCCTGTGCACCAGAAGTACTGAGTTCAAATCTTGCTCTTGGCCAGAGTTTAATGTTTTGTTTTGTTTCCTAATTCGTCCCAGATCACACACATAATTGTCACATCCTGATCAAAGTAGTTAAAACGAACCCGTCAGTTCAAAGATTTGTAGTCACATATGTTCAGTTGGAAAGAGAACTCACGGTCTAAACGAATGATCGTTGGTTCCTTTTCAGCGTGTGTATTTTCAAAATGCTTATGGGTATTGAATGTGGATCTCATTTTTCTTCACAATTTTTTTTCTATACCACTGTTACTTCTTTTTGTAGTTACATCTTTTAGCCAGTTTATACCAAGTAGCTGATAGTTGATGCTGAACCGCTGCGCTGTGTGACTTTGATTTAAATCTTAAAAGCATTCTCCTTCCTAAGGAGCAGTCCCAGTCCCCTGCATTTTGCCTTTACCAATTCATTGATCGTTTTTGCCCTCCGTAATTCGCCTGAACAAGACATTTTATCTAGATGTGTGGCACATTTCACTAAGGTTCTTTACCATGTCACTTCACGTATGCCTGTTACTGAATTACGAGTTGTGATGTGTTTGTGTAACTCCACGTAAGATATGTGTACCATGTGTGTGATCCTAAACACCCTGTGAACGCGAATTTCCCTCATGTGATAATAAAGTGATTCTTATCTTATCTATCTTATCTTATATTTTATCCAATCCTCTTTCTCATTTTCTGACTTGACTACAAAAAGATTTTGTATTTAATCTGTACGAAAATATATAAGCTTTTCAATATAATTACATAAGCTTGCTCATGGAAAATCCTATTTAATTTACTGGTAAGCTCATTTGGGTTAATGCATGATATTATGTGATAAGGATTTTGTCCAATTAATTGACATTTTCTCCCATTTTTTCCTTGCAGCTGATTGGTCCACAGTTTATCTGGGCCATAGAGCCAGTGCTGGGAGACCGCTGGACGCCGGAAGTAGAACAAGCTTGGTCAGATCTTTTCAAATTTGTCAGTTACATAATGAAGGATGCCATGTCCTTCTGATGACTCGGGGTCCTGTGTGAGAGAGAGAGACACAGAGGGAGAGACAGTGCTACAAAAGTGCCTGACTATGTCAGCTGTGGATTCTGACACTGTTTGTCACAGCAAGTCAGACTGAGCTGGCGTAATCTTTAGACAACATTCACAGATCTGTGTCAATCAGGTGGAGTTGACATTATCCGATCAGGACACGTCAGATGACGTTGATGCAGTCTTCGAAGACATCTTCAGATGCATTCAAGTTAGTTGAACGTAATGCAGCATTGCAGGGTGTCAACAGATGTGTCGTGGGGTGATAACATTCTAGGAGACACTCACAGAAGGATGCAAATGAAGAAGAGATGTTGACATGTTGAAAACTTAATTTTGGTTAAACAAACACACTTGTATGTCAGGCTGAATTAATCTAGTTTGCAGGCAATATTTAAAAATTCAGCTGGCTGAGACAGTTAGGAATGATGTGACATTCACAGATGAAAGCAAGTCAGAATGAACTGATATAATCGCAGCCAACATTTTTAGATGAGCATATCAGTGTACAGATAACTGTATATACTGACATTGATCATCAAATAAATGCGTGTGGGTTCGATATTGCGATGCACTGTGATTTACATGGAATAATAATGTAACAAAGTGACTTATAATATCTATTGTTTGAAATGCTGTGAATCATATAGACTCCTCAAAGACTCACTATCAGCAGCCTGTTCATTCACCGTGTAGCATGTTTCAGTGAGCAGAGGAGTGTGCATGGATTCTTGAACTTTGAGTTCTGGTTGTATTATATGCTGAATCAAATGCTTGACGATTAAGCAGTGTGGTGACAATTATTTATTCATTAGCAGCTTGTTTGATTGGCTTTGTGTGAAAAAAAAAAAGGAGTCAGTTCTTTGATTCACGATGGGGTTCCTTTAGCCGCGTCAAGATTGTACAAGGACTGTGGCGAACTTTCAAAACGTGCAGCGTACCATGAATGTTAGATTATTCACTAAATATGTATTGCCTGACACCCATCAACGTCAGTTGCCAGTGGCAAAACAAAGAGCATGATTTGGTTTCTGAGCTTTTGTTTTTCGTTTTTATCTACATATCTTGTCTGCGTATATGTCTGACTGTTTTGGCTATGTTTTGCGAATAGTTTCGTCTATTGTTGATGAGAGACATTATCCTGTTTCACTGCACTGAGCACATGAAAGCTATAGATTTGTTACTAAAGCACTTGTATCGTGTGAAATTCATTGTCTGCAGATAATTATTTTGCCTTTTCCGTATAGGATCAGCAGTGTCACTGTTAATGAGCTTGTCCAACCGGCATAACAGTTCTTCTCCAGTCGTGAAATCGCTGTCGCTTCGAGCGAGATTGGTTTCTTTGTAGGGTATGACAACCTTTAATGAGAAATAAATAAGACAGTGTTCTATTATCAAGAAGCCACGTCCTTTAGTGATCGATATTTGACCAAGGAATGACCTGTCACCGTTAACTCCTTCAAAGCCAGGGCGATTTAGGAGACGACGCGATAACGCTTCTCTAGTCCTAGCATAACGGTTCCCATAGCTCCGCCGAACAACCCGCAACAGACAGCCCAGTTACTCGCCTTAGGTCACCGGCCATAGTGTGAGAACTACCGTCTCAACATGTCTTGTTAAATCTTCCAAACGCCCTAGAGGATTCGTTCAGGATCTGCTCGTGTACGGCCTTGACCTGTCCACACCTCGCCATCTCTCGTGTCACAGAAACATGCATGTCCGGGGACCTCAAGGGATAGAAGTCACGACTGATTGGAGAAAATGACCTGCCGCCGTGAATACCGACTATCTACTATTTTTTCCGTTGAGACTAAAATTCCAACGGATTTGGGAATAAATTCGTGGCCGGTTATATTCAATAGCAAGCACAAGCTGTCCGCCTTAAAAAATGAATGCATTTTTAGTGAGAAATCATGATTTACTTTTACTCTTTACAAGATCAGCGAGGAATCTAGAGAGAGAAAAAAATCGAGGGGTATTTGCCATATTGTTGTATGTCATATTTCGCCGATTATGAGGTTTTGTCATGAAAGAGGTTCTCGCACTCCTAATTTCATATGTATAGGCTAAATGTCATTCAAATCGGTTAAAAACTTTTCGAGATAAGCTTTTATTACGAAATGTTGTACGCGTTTTAGCCCCTTTGCTTACCAAACTGCAATTCACATTTTCTCGAAAAGGCAAAAATGCAGATACAACAATATGGCAAATACCCGACAAAATAATAAATATTATAATTTACAGGATTTCAAAAACGTTTGTTTTGAAGCGAATTCATTACTTGGCTTGGTTTTTAAGAAATTTTAAGGAAACACTGGCATGTTCGCTCAAGAAAAAATGAGAAAATGGGTGATAGATCAATCTCTCTACGTAACCGGAGCTGAAGTCGTGACAAACTTTCATTGTTATGGAGAGGATGGAGTGACCCATGTCCAGTTTTCTTGAATGTGCAATGTATTTACTGCTCATACAGATGCTCATATTGTCTTCATACGATTCAAAAATATAACCTCACCATTGTACTAGCCAGGTCAATAAATTATATTAATTAACGTTACACGTGCAGTCCCGACAACTGAGTATTAAAAGAATAAAACAAACTGTTACGGGGCTGGGCATTACACCCGATATAATTGCTTTTCGGTGCAGTCTGACCTCTGGAGTGACATGAAATGATGGCCCGGGGAAAGAGGGAAGCAATGTTCTACCAGTAATCATTTACGGTAATACTCAGCACAGGCCTCACATGCCTCTTTCTCTCTCTACTCTCTCTCTTTCTCTCCTCCCCTCTCTCGCTTCCCTCTCACTCTTAACAAAAGCCTCCAAAGCCTCTCCCTCTCCCCTTTTTTTTCGGCCCCACCCCTCCCCCTCCAATTTTTTTTTCTCTCTCTGGCGTTCTCTCTTTTTCTCTCTTAACACTTGCCTCTCAAGCCTCTCTATCCCCCCCCCCCCCCACCCCACCCCCTTTTTTTTCTCTCTCTCTCTCCTTGTCTCCCGTCTCTTTCTTCCTCTCTCCCAACTCTTAACTGAAACCTCTCAAGCCTACCCTACCCCGTTTTTTCTTTATCTCTCTATCACACACACACACTCACACGAATACATACACAAACACACACACGGCTGCTCGAGTTCATCATACCGCTCATTATTGTTACACCACCAATCATTTGCCACGTCCATGGCTACAACTAGGGAGACAACTCAACCTGGATGCCAAGAGAATAGAGTTACCGTACCTGTTCACCCAGGATCCGGTCTGGTGCAAGATCACGCCTGTCATACAACTTTGCACATTGTTAAAAAAAAAAAAATATGGCTCACATACCAACGTAATGGGCTTTCCTTCCCTCTAGATGTTTTTTTTGTCTCTCTTAGTATAGATGGAGTTTGTCCATAGTATGAATTTTCACAAGGACAGAGTGGAAAACGGAAAGCTTTCTTGATTTGATTTAGTCCAGTGAGTAATCGTGGGAAAGGTAAAACATAGTACGAAATCGAAAAAGATCAACGTGTGAAACAAATATAATAAATTTTTAATTTGAAAGTAATTGATTAGATATGGTTTTTGATCTGAAGATGTCGCAGAACATCAAAGGTTGACATCATGTAGTGAATACGTCAAATTAATGAGTTTGGAAAATGGACTTTCGCCCAGGAATATACAGGCTCGGGGCTTCATATCTTGCTTGAACGAACGCACATAAAACGCCAATTTTGTTGTACAACCGGGGCATAAGGTTTTTCTTTAAAGTTAGATGCAGAACGTTTGTATCAAAATTGATTGTGTATGTTAACGATTGATGATAGTTTTTTTCTGTGTTGAATTTAAAATTGTGTTTATAATAGTGTCCTCCTTTGACTTCAAAACATGAGTCTGTATCCAAATGATCTGATTGAATGGAATTTCAGCGCATGACACTGGTAAAAGCTCATCATGAATGGAACCTTCAAATATTTATATGTGGTGTAATGTACATACTTGCGGACGAGATCATTATAATCAGTACAAAATGTATGATGTTCAAAAAATAGTAGTAATGATAATAAATCACTAAAAACAATATACTTGTAAATACTTCAGCTTAAGAAAACAATATACTTGTGAATATTTGAATATAATGTGGGTTTTTTTTTTTTTTGATGATTGTTACTTATCATATTTTCCTAGGGTTGTTTTTTTTTCGGGGGGGGGGGGGGGGAGGAGAGAGATGTAAAAAAAATAATATTTGTGTTTGTGACTATTTCTGTGAAGCTGCTTGTTATCAAAATCATCTGTGTTCTGACTTGGTTTAAGCATATATTCTACTTTTTTCTTTTTTCCTTTGTTGATCATTAATTATTGTTTCATCAGAAGTTCTGTATTTAAATAGATTAAATTACGTAATTTTCATTTCATTCTTCGGTGTTTTTATAATGTTTTCATCCACATTATCATCAGTTTGTAATTTCTTTCTGGTAAATAGAAAATGTCTTTTTCTTGGGCGTACCAAAAAAAATGTTGGGATGGGATAACAATAATTCTGCGCTTTAATGAAAAATGCATTAAAAACCAATTTTTTGTTTTGCATGCAAAATTACCTTTGATTTCTTTTAAGCTAATTTTTTGTTGGACACTCATAAGACTTGTATGAAAATTGAAATTAATCCTCGGCAATATTTTTTATGTCCTGATGCTGACCTTTAGAGATTACTGAACAAAATCCGGGGGTAAAATTACATTCATGCTCAGAAATTTACAAGAACATGCTCTTCCAGTACATAGGCTGTTGTGTTTGAAGAGAAAGTAGACATCACTAAAGGACAAGGTAAAATGCATTCTGCCGCAGGACGAAAAACAATGGAAACTCACTACAATAGTTCTTTTACTTGTTCGGGAATGATCTATTTATTTCTTGATGTATCTCTCTGAAATTTTGCATGTGACCTGACACTGGATTTTCTTAGCGGAATCGTGAACTTCACTATTTTTTGATACGTCAAACTAGGTCATTTACGCACTAAAAACTGAGTCCCTAAAGCCCTGTCTCTCGATGCGAAAGTTTAGAAAATTTATATCATACATTGTTTATGTTTATTTCAGCATTTGAATGGAAGTGACTTGCCAGTTAAAACCAAACCCGCACCATTTGGGGAACTTATTTTTTAAGGTGCGCGAAATTTCACAAGTGTTGAATGGCACACGCGGTATTTTGTTTCAAAATAATTGGCACACTGGCAAAAAACTTATTCCTCCCCAAAAAGCGGTTTTTTTTTTCTTAGACTGTCATGAAATGAACTATAATAATGAAAATGTAACAGCTGAGGTTGTTCTAGCACGTTATGGTAGGGGGGGGGGGGGGGGGAGTTAGTTGATCTAAAGGCAATCCTTTAGAAAACGAAATTATTACAGCTGTAGAAAAAATAAACACGAGATCCGACGATCGATTAAATAATACTAAAATTTAATAACTGTATACTGAACAATAAAATCCTAGGAAGGCACCAGAGGACACCTAACAACAGACTAACCTATCCCACACGAGGAAACGCACAAGTGCTGGAAACTCACTTACTCACCATCCTTTACCACTTACATGGGTCTATAATAATATAGATATTTCTATAGAAAGCTCCCGAAATTAATCTAACCTTTGCCCTCGCTTGAAATACACAAACTAACCCATCACGTATCAATACGTCACCAGGTCACATCACTCAAAGTCAAATCTGGCGTAAACATCTACTACACCTACGCCTTTTTCGAACATTCAGGAACATACTAATATTTACGAAAAGGGTGAAATCACCCAACAACAACCGAGCGAGGAAAAAAACTACTCACAAGGCAGGGAGGGTGAGGTCACGGAGTTCACTCTGGCGAACGTCAACAATAAAAGGAAAAAAGAAGTGAACACATGCTCAGTCACCAGTATGACAAGCAAAACGGGGGAGGGAAAGGGGTAGCTTGCAGATGCTACAGAAAAGTTACTCACAGCTTTTCTTTGGAAATTCATTCTACTTCTAGTCCAGTGGATATTCATAACTAATCCACCATGGGTGGTTACAGTGGGACCTAATGATGATAATCTATCATTTCAGTACTTAAATTTCTATTTTTATGAGCAATTCTGGAAAACTATGCTGAAAAGAAAGAAAGAAATTGGCGAACGTGCAATGAAACAGAAACTGTTTATCACTGGATACGAAAAAAATACAGTACCTTATTCCATCGGAAAGGTGTCTTTTTTCTTAATCAGTCCGAGCAAATTAGAATTTATTTACGAACATATCATGACCCGAGCATAGTTTCCAAAGAGCTGGATGCCCCTGAAACACGAGCCAAATAATAATGAACGTAATTATGTCGTTATGAAAAATGTGAAATTATATAATTATCCTTCTCATTTATGATTTTATACGCGACCTTTTGTCAAAGTGAGGAGCTTTTGAGGCACAATTAAAAGCTGTTTCTGTTCGGTACATACGGGTTAAAAATAATGAAACTAAATATGAGCCCCTTGTTCTCTGGTTCTACGAAAGAAAAAAGTAAACATGGGTGTTGTCACCTGTCACCATATTAATACGCATACGGGATGTAAAAAAAACAACAAAAAGATATCTAGGCCTACACAAATGAAATGCTTAATGTTGTTTACAGCTCTATTGAACTGCATTGTCACTAGTGTCTGGCTCTGAACGGCCATACGTTTGAACACTAAATAATTCAAATAATATACATCTATCCTTTTTAATTAAATTGTAAATCTTGGATGTAACTGAATTGGCACTGTCTTAATAAACATTCAAAGTGTGTATACATTTTTTGCTTGAGACACCCTGTGTTCTCAGATCGCTAGTTCGGCGGTCACTTTTCGCTCTACCAAGAAGCTTTGCCAGGGTGTCATCAATTTTTGCCTATTGAAATAATCATGCTTGTATGTTATACGTAAAATACACCGACTGTTCAATGAATTGTACCTGGAGTGTAACGACCAGTAAGTAGTGGGAGGTGAGGGAGGAGTATAATCAAGTTCGTTCAGCGAGGTATAATCAAGTTCGTTCAGTGCCTAGTAGTAAATGGGGGAAAATCTTGTTTAGCTTGCATGTTTCAGTATTTTCCAACTACACCATGCCGGGCATATCGACCCTTACACCCAAACAGCCCGCTGAGATTGTGATCCAGGTACATTAATACGATATGAAGATCACAAGGGAAAACCAACCATGGGCATAAAAAGTGATTCTCGCTTTCTTTACTTTTATCCTTCCCGAGTTCGTACAAGTTGGTTCATTAATCTCGTCTCCGAGGAACAAAGTTTGAAAAAAACAACAACTGAAGTCACCAATTATCTGAAATTCACCTTTTCAGTTGCAATAGGGAAGATG
>OZ007569.1:13200162-13360162 GCA_963931925.1 Onchidella celtica | reverse complement strand
ATAAGGAATTATGGGCCACGTACCTGGCATCGCTATTGCAGGGGCGAGCGTTAACCTACTTTAAAGAGCTACAGCGCGAAGACGTGCAAGATTACGACAAGCTGAAGGCTTTGCTGCTTCGCCGATTTGCGCGTACCGAGGAATACTTCCGGGAGCAGTTTAGGCGGGCACGTGCAGATACCAGGGAGGACTTTGCTGCCTTCGTCGCGAGACTGACGGAGTATTTCGCGAACTGGGTAGACTTGGCGCATGTGGGCACGGATTTTGCTAAACTGAAAGACTTAATGATCCGTGACCAGCTGTACGCGTCGTGCCACAAAGATCTGGTGGCTTTCCTGAAAGAGAACGAACCCGCGACGGTGCAGGAGGCGTCTAAGTTGGCGGAGGCATACCGTACGGCGCATCCGTCCAAACCAGTCGCCAGGGCGTACGTCCAAGATGCTGGGTACGTCGCCGTTGTCGAGGGGTCGCCGGCAGGACTTAGGGACAGGTCGCGTCAGCGTGGTGCCTATAGCGGGCAAGCCCAGGGGCAGCGTAGGGGCTATCACCAATCACCGGCATATGGATCCGGTAAGTTTGACCGAGCAGGAGGGCTAGGTCGCGGTAATGGCCGGGGGCGATTTGTGACCTTTGCCGATGACCGACGGCATAGGGACTCTAGTTCCGGTCGCGATGGGTCACGGGGACCCAGGCCTAGTGCAGCACAGGGAGCGGAGTGTTGGACTTGCGGACGCGTGGGTCACTTTTCACGCGAGTGTAGGGCCGCGAAGTGTTGGAACTGCGGAAGAGCAGATCACATCAGCGTGAACTGCCCTGCAGGTAGGATAGTGGCGAACGTGGACAGTGGCTCCAGTCCATGTTCCCCAAATAAATTTCATCATGCGGCTGCGTGTGTTACATCGGACAACGGAGGCGGACAGTATTCTAAGTGTCCCAGTTGTGAGAAGTTATTATCTTCCGGTGTTTTACCTTGTGGGAGAAAGATCCCCGTTATAAATTCATGTCATACAGGAGGTGGTCTTAGGGTTTATCCGGGGTTTGTTGGGGACGAACCGGTCTCGGTTTTACGAGATACGGGATCTACCGTTGTGGGAGTGCATAGAGACTGCATTCGGGATTCACAGCTTACAGGTGAGACTGTCCCGTGCATCCAATTTTCGGGGGCCATTGAGAAATTACCCATGGCAAGAATAATGATAGATACACCTTTCCTTAGCGGGGAAGTCGAAGCAGTCGTTGGGTGTTTTCCAGGCGCCCAGCTCATCATTGGGAATGTATCACGGGTAGTTTCCCCTTCCGATGAGAACGTGCAGGCATGGTCGCAATCAAAAGGTATTGACTTTTGCGCCGCGGTCGAAACACGTCGACGGGTAGCCGATAAAGATAAGATTAGACCTTTGGCGACGCCAGCGGTCAACCTAGATATCACGCCAGAGCGCTTGGCGAGATTACAAAGGGAGGACCCATCATTAAACCCATGTTTTGGGGAAGCGCGAACCGAGAAAACGAGGAGATATAAGAACGGGTCATCTTCTTTTTTTGTTCAGGCGGGCATTCTGTTCCGTAAGTATGTAACGGTGTCCTCCATTTTAAAGCAGGTCGTTGTGCCAGCGTTGCTGATCGCAACAGTGTTGCATTTGGCACATGATGTCCCATTAGCGGGTCATATGGGGATAGCTAGAACCAAAGAAAGGGTTCTTAAAAATTTTTACTGGCCATCGATCCACAGAGATGTGCAGGTCTATTGTAAGACGTGCAGTGCGTGCCAAAAGACGACGCATAAGGGTCGTACACCCCAGGCCCCTCTTCAGAAGATCCCCACGGTCTCAGAACCGTTTAAAAAGGTCTCGATAGACCTTGTTGGCCCCATTCACCCAGCGACCGATAGGGGGAATCGATTTTTCTTAACGGTCATATGTAATGCTACGAGATGGCCAGAGGCGGTTCCTCTGCGGACCATAACGTCTGAGGCAGTCGCGGAAGCGTTGTTTGCAATTTTCACTAGGGTAGGAATACCAGAGCAAATTCTGTCTGATAGGGGCGCGCAATTTACGTCGCAGATGATGAAGGAATTGTTCCGCTTATTCAGTATACAACCCATCACTACCACCCCTTATCATCCGCAGGCTAATGGCATGTGCGAGAGATTGAACTCGACGTTAAAGTCGATGCTGCGTAAGGTAGCTGCGGATCGCCCTAAAGATTGGGATAGATATATCCCTGCGGTGTTATTCGCGTACAGAGAGGTACGGCAGGAGTCAACGGGATTCTCGCCGTTCGAAATGATGTACGGTCGTAGTCCCAGGGGCCCAACTGATGTTCTTCGGGACATGATGACGTCGCCATCATCGGGAGACGATGAGCAGATTTCGGTGTTTCAGTACCTTGTTGATTTAAGAGAAAGACTATCTTCAGCGCGCACTATAGCGGAAGAAGCTTCTGGTATCGCTTCGAAAAGAGCAAAAGACTATAAAGATAGAGGGTCCAAACTGAGAATTTTTAAGCCAGGAGACAAGGTTCTGTTGTTGTTACCTACGGACCATAATAAGTTATTGATGACATGGAAAGGTCCTTATGTTATTGAGCGAGTTGTTTCAAAGGTAGATTACGCTATCCACATTGATGGAACGAGTAAGGTTTTCCATGTTAATATGCTACAGAGATTTTATGAGAGACCACAGTATCTGTGTGCACAGACAAGACCAGAGGAGACTGTCTTCTCTATTGCTTGTACGGGGGTCGTTGACCAGTTGGACTGTGACGTAAGCGACACCGAGGCGCAGGAGGATTTACAAATTCAATTGCCGGAGTTAACTCCGACACAAGGTTACAGGGACGTAAAAATTAACCCTGACCTTACGAGTTCAAGGAGTAGGGAACTTGAGACCCTGTTAGCGTCATTTCCGGATGTTGTTACGGATTTGCCGGGTCGCACTACGGTGATCCAGCACCAAATAAAGTTGACTTCGGATAAGCCGGTATTTCTTAGACCTTATCCGCTGCCGTTTTCTTCGAGAGATAGAGTCATAAAGGAAGTTGAGTCAATGTTGAAGTTAGATGTGATAGAACCATCAACATCGCCGTATTCATCACCCATCGTCCTCGTGAAAAAACTTGATGGATCGGTGCGGTTCTGTATTGATTTTCGAAGATTGAACACTATTACGGTAGGCGATAGGGAGCCTATTCCGTTTCAGGAGGAATTAATAGCTTCATTGGCCGGGTCCACGTGGTTTTCCAAGATAGATTTGACGAAAGGGTATTGGGAAATCCCGCTTACTGAGGAGTCTAAACAATACACGGCGTTCCAAACGCCCATTGGACTATTCCAATTTAAGGTCATGCCATTTGGGTTGGTAAACGCGCCAGCGACGTTTGCACGATTAATGAGATTAGTGTTGAAGGACATACCTAATGTCGTGTCATTCTTTGATGATATAGCATGCCATACGTCGACATGGTCTGAGCATATTCAGACACTAACAGTAATTTTTCAACGATTACGTCATTTTGGGTTAACGGCTAAACCCGCAAAGATGGATTTGGCATGTCCAGAGATAATATTCTTAGGACATATTGTGGGTAGAGGTGTTCAGAGACCTGAAGTAACAAAAATTGACAAGTTAGTAGGGTTGCAAATCCCTAAAACAAAGAAACAAGTCAGAAGCTTAGTGGGAATTTTAAATTATTACAGAAAGTTCATTCCAAATTTTTCCTCCTTGTCATCTTCTCTTACTGACCTTACTAAGAAGGGACAACCCGATAAGGTCCAGTGGACGTCTGAATGTCAGACATCATTTGATAATTTGGTGACAGCATTATCATCGTCACCCATTTTGATATTACCCGATTTTCGATCTAATTTTATCCTCAGAACGGATGCGTCGGACTCTGGTGTCGGCGCTTGTCTTCTACAGGAGAAGAACGAATGTCTCCATCCTGTATGTTATGTCAGTAGGAAGTTATTGCAGAGAGAAAGAAAGTATTCTGTGATAGAGCGTGAGTGTCTTGCCATTGTCTGGTCCGTCCAGAAACTAGGACGTTATCTCATGGGACGAGAATTTTGTATCCAGACGGACCACAAGCCACTGACATTTTTGTCGAAGAATCGTTCGTCCAGCCCACGCTTGTCTAGATGGGCATTGGCTTTACAGCCGTACACCTTCGTTATTCAACCAATTCCAGGAACCAGCAATCATATCGCCGACTACCTTAGTCGAGCCTAGGGGAAGATTTCAGGAGCTTATACATCGGAGGACAGGAACATTGACGGGATCTGTGTGAATGAGTCGACTTTAAAATATTGACATTATAAATATGATATGAAGAATGGTTGATAGGTTGAGTGGTTTTTGATTCTGTATTAAGTATTGTGATTAGTTAGCTATTGATGATGTGACACATATATGCATATTTCAGACCATATTGATCCCCATATTTTCCCCTGATTTCGGTATTTTATATACTGGGGGAACTGATAGGTCATTTTTCTAGTGTAGGTATTGCTCACGCTCACTCGTTGACAGTCATCTTGATGCGATTTGAAATTAATTGCATTAATTTTTTTGGGGTGGGGGATGATGTCACGAGTGGAGTGAGCGATAGTTAATAATTACGGGGGGAAAGGAGGAGAGTAAAATTAACGCACGGAGACAGGGAAGAAAAGTCGTGCATGTCATGAGTGGGGGGTCTGAAGGAGGCGAAAGCGCTGTATAACTATCACTGCAAGTTAGAAGGTCCTAGGGAGCGGATCTGTGAATAATAGCCCATCGGGCAGAGATAAAAGGAAGCAGTCGAGAAGACTAGTGAGAGTCTTTCCAGTTATGACTGGTATGTAGAATGTTGATTGATTATTATGATTGATGTATTATATTATATTCGTCTATTACCATGATGTGAATAAGTATATGTGAGGAATGTGGAAGTCCTTGATATTGAATATAGCAATGTGCGCCATGAGCGATAGATGAAAGTGAGTTCATGGATTTGTAGCGCGAGTGAGTAGTGTGTACTCCGATGGAAGTGTGTTACCGTAAGATGTGTGGTGAGTGAAAGGTGAACTAGTGTGTGTACGCTTCATGGATTGTAAGGAGAGGTGGAGTGAATAGAAATGGTAGGGTATTATACCAATGTAATGTTATTCTTGTAGGTGTCGGGGACGGGCCGCCGAGCCACCTCGATGAGCACAGGGGATAGGCCAGCATAGGGCCGGAGGCCACACATAGGCCAGAAGTGAGGCTGTCAGTGCAGGACAGTAGAGGCACATAAAGTCGTGGCAGTCAGGCCACGGGCAGGGGACGTAGATATGAGAGTGAATGAGATACTATGTTGTTGCCATGTTGATAGGCTAGTGAACTGATATTATGTTGTTGCCATGTTGATGGCTATGGAAATAATAATGTGTTATTGCCCTGCGGAGGTGCTAGGGGAGTGCTAAGGTGTATGACAATAGGAAGGTGATATTGAGAGACTGCGGTGCCAGTGAATCATTAATGTACTATTAAGACCCTGAGGGGAGAGGCTGAGGCCGAAGTGCCTTTAGGAGTAACTACCGGATTGTGGATCCGAGGGAGCGTGTGTGTGAGAATAAGGCCGTTGTACGGCAGTCATTTCAATAATATAATATATGTAATTGCGCTATTATATGTATAATTATGTTTAATAAATGTTTGAGTCTGATGGGTTGTTTTGTTAAGTGTTAAACTTGTTTGTTCGTGATTGTCGTCCTGTCATAAACTATTACATTTCCCAGTCTGGGATTTGTGACAAGGTAGTTAGGTAGGTAGGTAGGTAGGTAGTTAGGTAGGTAGATAGATAGATAGATAGATAGATAGATAGATAGATAGATAGATAGATAGATAGATAGATAGATAGATAGATAGATAGATAGATAGATAGATAACACAGCGTGTAATGACTGGCTACAATCAAAAGATTCAGAATGAAAATGGTCATGTCTCACTGAAACGTATTCAACACAAGAATGAAATACTCCATCTCAGTGTCGCGCATGAGCAGGGTTCGCATGTTGAAAATTTAATTTTATATTTACATTGAAAAGATAAAATATTGTCATGTCCCCCAGCCAGTGTGGGCCATTCAATTTCCATGACAAATTTGAACTGTGGCAAAGGGAGGACAAATGAAAAGGAGTGACGAAGAATGTAGACTAGAAAAAAGAAGACACAAATACCAAATTATTTTGGAAATTACAAGCCACGCGAATGTACTGCAATGGTAATGTCTTGTCTAATGACTAAATCTGTTATTAGAAAAGAAGTGAAATTGTTTTTCAGAATGGCTGATTTCTGTTGATAATTTTCTTTCTGGGAAAATCGATATGTTTTTCCAAACAGCCCCGATTCTTCAAATTAAGTAGTGAAAGATGTAAACTTTTTGTGTGTGTAATTTTCTTTTGCGACTTGTGAAATCAAACGACTTCCAATTTTCAAGACGCAGTTACCTGTTCAACAAAGTGTCCGTGATAAATTCAAAACTGTTCTCTGGAAACAGAAAATGCATCATAAATTGTCATTTATTATTATTCACATTTTGTCTTTCATTCCCTTGGCACCCTTTGACAGTCATTTCCTACATAGTGAAAAAAGTGAGCTCGTTAAATATCTTGTGAACTGGTTATTTCGTAATTGAAGTTTTGGGGCGGGAATTTCCAATTTTCTTTTATTATATAATTATAAACGATATGAGACATGACATTGGGGATTGCCAGAATATGCGCACACTTGAAACAGTTTAAAATAGAAGGTAATTGTGGAGAATGGCAAACTGTTGCCAAGCTACAGAGCGGAAACAGAATAAAACGACCATTTACATCGCGAATGTTCAAACGGCAAAATGAGTAAGTTTTACACTGGGAAAATTGACTCGGAACTTCTTGGATGTGACGGAAGACTTTAATATTAATTAATTGATATTATTAGACTGTTTCTTAAGTTCACGGCGAGGTACAGTCTGACGTGGCCCTCAAAGGAGCGGTTACCAAACCTGAACAAAATGTGTGACACATTCTATAAAATATAAATTTGCCCACAACCTAGTCTTGGCATGGCCCAGCTATACTTCAAATTTTCAATGACAAGCATGAGATCTGTTAGGCATACACGGCGTGAAGACATTCATAAATCTTGAAGAGTTCATATCTTTTAAAGTAACTGGGTGCTAAAATCAAGGAACTTTTAAGTTGAAGGTGTCCGAAATCATTTAGTTTGATTCTCCCTTTGGCTACGACATCTTTTTTGAAGTGATCTGGTCAGTTTCGAACCCTGACCTCTTCAACTTCGACCACGAACCAAAACACTTATCTCAGATTTCTCGGTTAAGGTCAATTTCAAAAGCCTGGGCACTAGAGAGAACGAGAAGAAAGACTGAATAAAAGACACATATTAATTTAGTTTCCACTGTCAACAGCCAACAATTCGTGTATGTAATATCGTTATCGTATAATTATCGCTCTAGTCAAAACACCGCATTATTGAGTACATTGCATTAAGGTCAACAGCGGATGTATAAATGAACGCTCGACTTGGAAATTGTGATAAAACAAGGCTACACCACTTTAATCAAACACAGTTCCCGACCAACAATACTGGTGAAATGTTCGAATGACACCATGTGAGATCAAAAGTGACCCGCCAAACCATTTGTTTCGTAAATGTGGAAAAATCGATGCATAAATCAGAGAGTTTTCTTATTTTAAAAGACAAAAGAATGGCGTACGTGCAAGTAGTTTTGCCTCACTGATTAATCTGCAGAGATGCCTGAAGTTATTCCATTTGACTTTGTCACAACATCAGTGATGGGAAACATCCCTAGCACAGACAACAATAATAATTTTCACGATCCCTTCATATTAAGTGCAGAGTTTACGAGTACATTCATGTTTGCTGCTGTTGGTATTTGCTGTTTAAGCTTGGCAGTCTTTGGAACTTTCACAAACGTGGTCAACATCTATGTTTTCATTCTACAAGGGGTGAAGGACAGTGTGACATTGACTCTAGTGGTATTATCTGCGTCGGATCTGTGTCTCTGCTTTTTAACCGTTTTCATGGGCATTTGTACAGTTCTGGATCATGCTCAAGTACTTAGTGATTATATCAGCTGGGTTTATATCATGGACATCTATTCTACTTGGCCTCGGGCAATGATGGTTGACCTTTCCACGATTATTACCACATACCTGTGTCTGGAAAGAGCCATATGTGTCATAATACCCCATAAAGTCAAAAATATCTTCACGCCACTTAGAGCCAAGATATTTCTGATGGTCTCATGTGGCTTTATTACAGTTACCTATGTGCCCGCATTCGCCACCCAAGGACTGCACTGGCGTTGGAATCCAGAAACAAATACTACCTTTTTATTCCAGTGGTTTTCTTCTAACAGAGTCGATGTAGAAGTTGCATTTTATTTCCTCAATGGCTTTTCAATTCCTTTTATTTCTTTCATACTCATTTGTGTCTCAACACATATCATGATTACAAAACTCCATGCAGCATCTCGTTTCAGGAAAACCACTGCCGCGGTTGGCAGATTAGAATCCACTACCAGTGGGAATAAAGGACATGCTGAGATGACCAAGACCACCACTGGTTCAAAAAGTTCCGAGAGACTTACAGACAAAAACCGCCGAGTGAGCTTCATTGTAGTTCTGATAGCTGTGGTGTTTATAGTTTGTAGTATACCCCGACTGGTGGCTATCTCCAGCAGACGGATATTCCCGGGAATGAATCTCGGGGAAGTTTATGAAAATCTCTTATTTGTCACTTGGGCTGGAGTTTACAATGCGGAAGTTATCAACGCCAGTGTCAATATGTTGATTTATCTTAAAGCCAGTTCTAAATACAAGGAAATTTTCTTAGTTGTATTTTGTAAACGCCTTTAAGCCACTCATGCCATGTTCTATATTTTGAACCAAGTGAGCCAGTATCTCATGTATTGTATGAGGGATGCTGTCTTATTTATCGATAAATAATTTGTAGTTGTATATTATTTTTTGGGGGATTCTGTTCACTCTTTTAAGTCTGACTAGAAAATTTCACAAGTTTGGATAAGGCAATCTGTATCTGGGCACTGGAAGATAAAGCAACAACAACAAAAGTAAAGCCATCTCATGTCAAACACTTTCATTGTTGTTCCTATGATTTGTTTGTCTTATCAGAGGCAGGCCAATTTATGGCAAACTGGATCAGATCTGTTGCAAAAGCTGAAATGGTGAATTATTTTACAGAGCGTCTTTTTCAGAACAAGCCGAATCAACATCGATTTTCGCCAAAACTGTCAGTTGGATTTATTTAAAATTGTAATAAAACCATACGAAATGCTTTGCTTTTCAATATTGGTCGAAGTTTTTTTCTTTTGTTTTCCATTCCCCTTTGTTTTTCCTTTTCCTTCATTGTCGTCTACATCTTCCATTTGAACCAAGTGCTTCTCCGGTTTCTCCTCCTTTCGTTTTTGCAGTGGGTGCTGTTCCTGTTGTTTGAGGAATGATAATTAATGATTTCTACCTTTTCTGATCGAATTATGCCGTTTGTACCTTCCTGCAGGTTGTCGCAAAAATAGTACGCGTAGTAAACATTTATTAATACAATGTCAGTTAAGATACATCCAAGATTTATAATTCAAATTTAAAAGAGGGATAACTGTGTAAGTATTGGAGTTATCGCGTGTGTTTCCAGAGATAGCCTGCCTGGGTCAGACAGTGATGACAACGCAGTCATTGGACATTAGAGTTGCGAACATGAACAACATTACGCAGTTCATTTGTGAATTTATTCATTTATTTTGAGACATTCGCATTATATAGCTTTTACCATTCACCCTGAAATATTCACTAAATTTTATAGTTTATTCATCCGGCAGGCAAATGTAGTCCATGTTCATCAACTTAATAAAGGCACGAGCAGAAAGAACGGAGAGAATGGTTGTCGACAGAGATTAAGGAACAATATTTGGTTGGACCGTATGTATCAGGTCATTATAAATAGAGATAGACATCATCTCCCCCCCCCCCCATCCACCCCCCCCCCCCCAAAGAAAAAAAAAACGCCGACCGGCGCGGCACTATCGCGACGACGTGTTTGCTCCAGTTGTAACTGGGCTGCAATGACACAAAGGCAAATTTCCCAGATGGGATTAAATAAGTATACAAAATACAAATACAAACTGTCGGACAGACAGACAGACAGACAGAGATACAGGCAGACCCAAAGACGGACGGACAGGTGGACGGATAGATAGATAGATAGATAGATAGATAGATAGATAGATAGATAGATAGATAGATAGATAGATAGATAGATAGATAGATAGATAGATAGATAGATAGTTAAACCAGACTTGTTGCAGTTTAACTATAATTTTACAGAGTGACTTGAAGTAAGTGAGGAAGTTAGCGAGAGAGCAGGATGCGCGCGCATGGGTCAACTTTAACGTGTTACTGGCCACATAAATTATTAGTAACATATGGGAGGCTAGGGCGGGCGCTAACTTCCTCATTTACTTCAAGTCACTCTGTAAAATTATAGTTAAACTGCAACAAGTCTGGTTTACGAGGTGTGTCTCAAAAATAGCTTTCCCTACCTTGTAAAATTTTGAAATAATAAACTAAATGCCTGAAACTTCACACAAATGAACACCAACATATACGGGAATTCCCATTAAAAGCCTTGTGGCACAGCCTTGAATAGAATTAAAGTTATAAGGGTTTGTTTACACCAGAAAGTATAGATATATAGAGAGGGTTCACTTCCGCCAAATCGCGAAACTAGGTCGCTGCGGTAAACAAGAAATTAAAGTATTGAAAGAGACCTTCTTCACCAATGATAGTGTGCATGTCTGTTTAGTGTGGTTTGTTCATATTTTTGGGCTCACTGAAACTATTTAGAGCCGTTTGTAAGTTCTTACGTCCCGTGGAAATGCACAAACCGGTTTTGTTTACCGCAGCGACCTACTTTCCGCTCCATGCTAACAATGGTTTCGCAGAGCCTCCCGTGTCTCGCAGTGCAAATCGGCCAATAGTGAACCCTCTCTATATATCTATACTCTCTGTTTACACCATCTTTCATGAGTTTAACCAACAAAATGGACGTCAACATTTTGAGAAAGTCATTCTCCAGTTATGACATCAGAATAATTATAAAGTTTTCGATTCTTGTGGGGAAAAAAGCCACCAGAAATTCATCAAGATCTATTAGCTGCTCTAGGCGATCACTATTCAAACGGTAAGATCATGGGTAAGAGCGAGTCATCAGGGACGAATCAGTGTTGAGGAAGGATCACGACCTGGACGGCCTGTGACTGCATGTGGAGATGCAAATATCGATATTGTAAAGACAGCCGGTGGTGAAGACAAAACGAAAACATGCAAGGAGATATCAGATGAAGGTCCTATTTCTTCTGCTTCGGTTTATAGAATTTTGACCGATAAACTTGAAAAAAAGAAGATGTTCCCTGAATGGGTGCCCCATTTGCTGACTCGAGATGAAAAGGAACAACGAGTGACGTGCGGCCGAAGTTTTCTTCGTCGTTTTCGTTGCGAGGGTCAGCAGTTTTTGGATAGGATAATAACTGGTGATGAGACCTGGTCTATTCTTGGGACCCAGAGCTGAAAAGACAATCGGCTGTATGGATGGACGCCGATGAACCTCGCTCAGTGAAAATTCGACGCAAACAGGGTGCATTGAAAGTCATGCACATTTTTTTTTTTTTATGATAACGAAGGCATCATCTTATCGTGGCCTGTTCCAATAGGCGCTACTGCCAATGCTACTTACTACAAAATGGTTATTCAAGAAAAGTTATGACCTGCCATAAGGAAAAAGGGACCTGGATTGCTTGAAACTGGTGTGATTTTCCACCATGACAACGCACCTGTGCATACAGCCAATGTGGTGACAGAACTTCTGCACTCGTATAAGGTTCTAGGAAATATTGAATCACCCCCGATATTCTCCTGATTTGGCCCCTTGTGACTTTCACCTTTTCCCTAAAATGAAAGAACACCTTCGGGGACAGCAGTTTGAGACAGGGGAAGACATTATTTTCGCCACAAAAGCTGCTCTTAGAATGCTGGACAAAGAGACATATGTCGCCGCTTTTGAAACCTGATTGCCTCCGTGGCAGAAGTGCTTGGACAATGGTGGTGACTATGTTGAATAGCTAATATAATAAAGGTACATTGCTCCAAATTTGGTGACATTATCCTCAGTGGTTTTTGAAATGTGGGGTAGGGAAAGTTATTTTGGAGACACACCTTGTAACTATCAACATTTACTTCGTAACTTTCCGTAAGTTACGGAAATTAGCAAGAACTTTAAAGTATGTGGCCATAACACCATCCCTCCCGCAAGGTTATGTAAAAGTAAAATGAGTCCACCTTAGATGTGAGCTGTCAAAGCGTCACATACATCTCCACTGTTCTCCTCCAATGGTTTGTGATAAAAGGTGACGAAAGTGGACTCCTTCCTCCATCCCACAGAAGCCATGATGGTTCCCAAGGATACATTCCTTGATACTGCCAGACCTGTTGTTGCTCCTCTGATTGAATGTGGTTTAAACCGAGTTAAATCTATGCCTGACAAAGCAAGCGCCTCTCTTATCCATCTACTCAGTGTGTCTCCAGATATGACTTTATACGGATTTTGGTAGCTTATCAGAAGCTGATTGGTATGGTTGCGAGCAACTGAGGTCCTCTGAATGTAACTTTGAAGATAATTCATTATACACAAACTTGGATCTCTGTTAAATTTTTTCAACGCTATCTCCGACACATGTAAATTGGCTTTAGAGGTTTTTGTAAGATCACCCAATGAAATTCGCACTTCGTTTTCAAAAAACTTGACATTTCGTACATCAAGGTCGGCGATTGTATGGCCTCTCCTGGCCGACAGAAGCATTAACAATGACGCAGTTTAAAGAGCGCTAATCCCTTTAATGATAAAGACTGCTGGGTGGCATGTTTTCAAAAATATTCGGATTGTCTCTGGATTCCAAGTCGTTGAATATATTGGTAATGCAGGCCGTTCATTGAAAACTCCTTTCATAAATCTCTTCATGATGGGATAGTCCCCAATGCCATCTATGCTTATGGCTGAAAGAGCACTTTTAGCAGCATAAATAGCGCTGTATCCTAACCTTTTTCCAAATAAATGAGTAAGAAAGTCCAACATCTTATGAATTTCTGTAATTGATGGATTCCAACGTTTCTGATGACAAGAGGAAATCCACTGTGAAATATAGGATCCATATTGTTTCATAGTCCTTTTCCTCCAGGACTCCAGGATAATCCTGAATGTTTCGACCGAAAACCCTTTGTCCTGGAGGCGTCTCCTGATAATCTGCAAGCCATTAGTCTCAGTTTGTTTACCAATGGATCTCTTCATGTCTGTAGGATGTTGCAATATGTTCCTATTCCGTGGAATTATAAAAGGGGGTTCTATCAGAAGATTTACTAGTTAAGGCCACCATGCTTGTGTGGCCCATACTGGCGTTATAATGCAAATTTCTGCTTTGTCTTTCTCTAATTTTTGTAGCACTCGTGATATTTAGCTGAAAGGAAGGAAACAGTATACATCTATATTTCTCCAATGGAAATGAAAGGCATTGCAAAACATTGCATATGGGTCAGGTTTCCAGGAGACATATGGCATGATCTTAAGATTAAGTCTGGATGCAAAGAGATCTACCTGGAGAGGTCCAAATCTGTCATTTACAGTTAGAAAATTGTCCTGACTGAGCATCCATTCTGTTTCACCACCTTTCTTATTTCTGGATTTAGAATCGGGAATGGTATCCTGAATTCCCGCCCGGAATATGGGATGCAGTTATGAACAGATTTTTCTCCAAACATATCAACCAGATCTCTCGTGTAATCGGATTTAATTTTCTCTTAGTGCTTCCCATTTTATTTATACATCTGACAGGTACACTATTATCGGTGAACACATGAATAATATGATCTCCCTGCATAAATTTGCAAAGGGTAAAAGGGCCATTTTTACGGCTAAGAGTTCCAAGGCATTAATATGTAGCATTTTTTCTCTCTCATTCCACGCACCCCCTGTTTTCTGTTCTCCACAAGAAGCTTCCCAGCCCCATAAACTTTCATCCGCTGAGATAGTTACAGAAAATTCGGGCTGGTGGATATGTCTTGGGAATCCCACCACATTTTGAATCCACCATGAAAGATCCTCTCGATCTTCTTGACTAAGTTCCATTCTCGCTTCATAATTTCCCCTATGAATCTTCAGATTCTTATTTCTAGAAATTTCCATTCTCTTAAGATCTTGTAAAAAAAAAAAAAGTGGCGCAAATATGTATCCTGGTGTGACCGCCACTAATTTCCCTATTATCTTTGAAAACTCTCGTATAGTGACACAACCATGATTTACATACTTCTTGCACAATTCCTTTATACCACTGCATGATTTCTCTGTGGGCTTCACTTCCATTTTTATTGAGTCGACTGTAAATCCTAGGAATTCAATAATTTGTGAGGGATTGAATTTAGATTTCTCTTGATTTATGGTAAATCCCAACGTGTCCAATAATTCCACTGTGTCAATGACGTTTTTATTGCAGGCATTTATGTTTTCTCCTTGTAGCAGAAAGTCATCCAGATATGCGGTAATAATGTCCTTTAATTCTCAAATGTGATAATGGTACTTTCAATATCTTTGTAAAAATTCTGGGAGAATCTTTATAACCTTGGGGTAAAACATTGAACTGATATAACGTCCCGTCAAACATGAATCTAAAGAATCTTTTCGATGCTTCATCAACTGCCACTGAATAATAGGCGTCCTTAAGATCCACTTTGGCGAAATATGCATTTTGCTGGATTAAGTTTAAGGCATTCGTCAGTGTCTTCATCCTAAAATGTTGTTTATCAATCAGTTCATTAAAATTCTTTAAGTTCAGAATCATTCTGTGTGATCTGTCAGTTTAGGTCTGAGAAATACATTGGAAACAATGGAGAATTCTGTTTCTTCTTTGTCTGTAACAGGGGAAATAATGTTCCTTTTCAGAAATGTTGTAATATCTTTCCGTACTAAGTATTTCTCTCTTCTTGACAAGTTTATTTTTCTATTTTCCGCAGCAAAAGGGAGTGATTGGTGGTTAAAATATACCCTTACACCTTTGATGTAACTTAAAACTTGAAAATCAGATGTAAGATTTTTCCATTTATCGATGTACAATTATATTTTTCCCCCTTTAAAATTGGCAGATGTATTTCTAAGACAAAAACCTACATTTCTCTGGCCTTGCATTTGATGTTTCTTCACTTTCTTCCCTGCTGTTTGTTCAACCTTTAATGGAACTTCCTTTGTTCCTTGTACGGTCTTTTCCACTTGTATATGGTGCCGGAGGTGTTCCACTGGTGTGCAGTGCTTGTGTTTTGGGTTGAGCCAAATCGGGAATTTTTGTCCCTTTCGGCTTCCTTTCAGGTTTTTTGGAACTTTGGAAATCTGGGTCATTAATCTGGAAGATCTGTTCAATTCTTCAACCTTCATATTATTTAGATTAGATCCAAACAAATATTCTAAGGTATCTTCTTTCTCTGCACCCCGTGTCTGTTCAGGTTTCGCAGTACACAAATTAATGGCCTGAATTCGTCTTTCAGTCCTGGTTTGAGAGCTTCTTTCCTTCTCATGCTCATGTCTCCCACACACAATGTGCCAAGCTTATTAATGTCATCCAGAATATTCTCACATTCTCCAACACTTAACAGAGTACCAGTTTTCCTCGAATTTCGCATGATTTCCTTCAGCTGAACGGAGGCTGTTAAAACTCTTCACTGCCAAGAATTGAGTTTTTTGTAATTTTGAATCCCTTGATTTTTGACTTTTGGGTAAATGCTTCCATATTTCAAAATTTGTACTTGGTACTACCAAATTTGGGCAGTTTTCAGGAGCCGGATATTTCTCACAAACCTCCTTAATTTTTTCCTTCTTGGTAGTGCCTTTCAAACCTTCATCAATAATTGTAGCTAACTTTGAATTTATCTTCTACCCGAGTTACTCTTTTTGACTGAACCATTCTGAGAGAGATTCGTCACTTGTTACATTTTCATCACTGCCTGAATCCTGGTCGCTATCGCTGTCGAATGACAAGATAGGGTCTATGCGAGCTCTTTTTGTTGAGCTCGACTTTCCTTTATCACTACACTTCCGCTTCCTTTTCATTGGACCGTTGTCCTTGACTCCCCTCTTCACTAAGTCTTGTGTCACGTCAGATTCTGAAAGGGACGAGTTAGAGTGCCGTTTCTCTTTTATGTCTCTGTGGCCGTTCTTGCGACTTTTCACACCTGAACGTGGTCTGTTCGGTTTTTCGACCAACAATGCCACTGTCTTTTGCAGAGAAATTACCGCCTCTTTTAAGTTTATCACCTCATTGACTTGTCCCAAATTTGGCGGCAACTGTGGTCCCGATCCAAGATCCTCCTGATGATCTTCCAAATTTATAGAAGTAGATCTGGGCTAGATCTAGATCTTTCACTATCATCGGATCTATATTCTCCTAACTCTTTGTCGCTTTGAGTTGTTGATCTCTTAACAAATTTAGATTTCTCTTTATACATCTCGTAAATATTTCACTGTCTGTTTTTCTCACTTCCAGTTTGACGTGAACTGCTAGAGTTTGGAACAATTAGAGCTAGCGGGCATGTCAAGGACTGGCGGCGTCCCCCGGTCTGTCATCATGAAAAAGAGACTTGCCAAATCTAGATCTATCTCGAGTCTCTACAAATCTATGGACTAATGTTTAAGAAAACGTTTACTTCTCTTCACTTATGAGAAACATACACATTCCAAAGGAACAATAGTGCCCCTTCGCACAAAACATCTCCTTGGGGGAAATTAGGTCATGACACAAACATTTTCACTACGGTGATGCAATGATCAAGACAGCATCTCGAGGCCAAGTGACTGCTGTCACAGGCAAGGTCGGTTCATCAAAATGATAGAACCAATAGCGCATAACAGCTCACAAAACCTATGTTCACTGATGGTGTCATTCATCTAAAACACTTTCGTAATCAGTTCGACACAAATGTTCACAAATTAATAATCCAAACTGAAAATTCTTTCAGTGAACTAAAGTCGCGTTTATTAACCCAAATGGCGTCATCGTGTTTGACCCATGCGCGCGCATCCTGCTCTCTCGCTAAGTTCCGTAACTTACGGAAAGTTACGAAGTAAGATAGATAGATAGATAGATAGATAGATAGATAGATAGATAGATAGATAGACAGACAGATAGATGGATAGATAGATAGATAGATAGATAGATAGATAGATAGATAGATAGATAGATAGATAGATAGATAGATAGATAGATAGATAGATATGGTTTTGAAGACGCTATCAATCCACATGAATACAGCAATAACATCTTCTCATAATTCCAAACCACATAAAAATGAGCGTGCGAGGTTCCCCTAAAAAATTCCCGACATATCACAGCACAAGTGTTGGGAACTAAACCTAAATAAATGTTCCTCAATTTAGAAGTGCATCGTAATGTCTTTGTATCCGCTCCGACCAGACTAATAAAACTCTTCATGTGATGGACATTTTCAGCCGTAAAGATCATCTCTAACGCTACCATAATGGCAGAATGTCTCATGCATTAATTGTTATTTTATTAACCCGTGGTAACGCATGGATATTGGAGGGATTTTTATGTCATAGATGAGATGGTGGCTAGACAGGAGAAATGAATGCACATCGACGGGTATGTGGATAGATAGACGGTCAGACAAGCTGGCAGACAGATAGATAGATAGATAGATAGATAGATAGATAGATAGATAGATAGATAGATAGATAGATAGATAGATAGATAGATAGATAGATAGATAGATAGACAGTCAGACAGACTGACAAGCAAATAGATAGATAGATAGATAGATAGGTAGATAGATAGATAGATAGATAGATAGATAGATAGATAGATAGATAGATAGATAGATAGATAGATAGATAGATAGATAGAGAGAGAGATAGATAGATAGATAGATGGATAGATGGATAGATAGATAGATAGATAGATAGATAGATAGATAGATAGATAGATAGATAGATAGATAGATAGATAGATAGATAGATAGATAGATAGATATATAGATAGATAGATAGATAGATAGATAGATAGATAGATAGATAGATAGATAGATAGATAGATAGATAGATAATGGATAACACAACAAGTGTCCTGATTGGCTAAAATCGAAAGATTCAGAATGAAAATGGTCATGTCTCACTGTAAAGTTTTCAACACAAGAAGGAAACAGCCCATCTCAATGTTGTCCTTGAGAAGGGTTGGCATGTTGAAAATGTAAAAGAGATAAATTTAATTTAATATTTACATCGGAAAGATAAAATATTTTCATATCGCCCAATCAATGTGGACCATTCAATTTCTATGATAAATTTGAACTGTGGCATAGGGAGGCCATATGAAACGGACTGACAAAGAATTTAGAATGTAAACTATAAAAAAAAAAAAAAAAGGCACAAATACAAAATTATTTTGGAAATTACAAGCCACGCGTGTGTACGGCACTGGCAGTGTTCTGTCCTAATGACAAAGACCCACAAAGAAGTGAAATTTTTTTCCAGAATGGCTGCTTTCAGTTGAAAATTTTCCTTCCGTGAAAATCGATATGTCCTTCCAAACAGCCCCGATTCTTCAAATTTAGTAGTGAAAGATGTACATTTTCGTTTGCCACCTGTGAAATCAAACGATTTCCAATTTTCAAGACGCAATTAGCTGTTCGGCGAAGTGTTCGTGATAACTGACAAAACTGTTCTCTGGTAAAAGAAAATGCATCATAAATTGTCATTTAATTCTTATTCACATTAAAAATTTTGTCTCTCATTATCCTGGCACCCTTTGTCAATCATTTCCTATGTAGTGAAAAAAGTGAGCTAGATAAATATCTTATGAACTGATTATTTCATAATTGAAGATTTGGGCTGGGAATTTCCAATGGTTTTGTATTATATAATTATAAACGATATGAGACATGACATTGGGGATTGCCAGAAGATGCGAACACTTGAAACAGTTTAAAATAGCCGGTAACTGCGGAGACTAAAACTATCATTTACATCGCGAATGTTCAAAATGAGTAACTTCTACGCTGGAAAAATTATCTTAGAACTTCTTGAAGGTGGCGGAAGATTTTTATTTTAAATAATTTGTATTATTAGACTGTTTCTTAAGTTCACGGCGAGGTACAGTCTGACGTGACCCTCAAATGTGCGGTTACCAAACCTGAACAAAATGTGTGACACATTCTATAAAATATAAATTTGCCCACAACCTAGTCTTGGCATGGCCCAGCTATACTTCAAATTTTCAATGACGAGCATGAGATCTGTTAGGCATACACGGCGTGAAGACATTCATAAATCTTGAAGAGTTCATTTCTTTTAAAGTAATTAAGAGGTGGAATAAAGAAACTTTTAAGTTGAAGGTAACCAAAAGTATTTAGTTTGATTTTCCCTTTGGCTACAACACCTTTTTGCAGTGATCTGGTCAGTTTTGAGCCCTGACCTCTTCAACTTCGACCACGAATCAAAACGTATCTCAGATTTCTCGGTTAAGGTCGCTTTCAAAAGCTTAGGCACTAGAAAGAACGAGAAGCAAGACTGAATAGAAGACACATATTATTTTAGTTTCCACTATCAACAGCCAATAATTAGTGTATGTGTGATATAGTTATCGTATAATTATCGCTCTAGTCAAAATAGGTCTATATGGCATTATTGAGTATCACTGTGTTAAGGTCAACAGCAGATGTATAAATGAAAGCTCAACTTGACAATTGTGATAAAAAAAAGTTTATATCACACAAATATACACAGTTCCCGACCAATAATACTGATGAAATGTTCGAATGACACCATTTGAGATCGAAAGCGACCCGCCAAACCATTTGTTTCGTGAAGGTGCAAAGATGGATGCGTAAATCAGCGAGTTTTCTATCTTAAAAGACAAAAGACTGGCGTACGTGCAAGTAGTTTTGCCTCACTGATTAATCTGCAGAGATGCCTGAAGTTATTCCATTTGACTTTGTCACAACATCAGTGATGGGATACATCCCTAGCACAGACGACAATAATAATTTTCACGATCCCTTCATGTTAAGTGCAGAGTTCACGAGTACATTCATGTTTGCTGCTGTCGGTATTTGCTGTTTAAGCTTGGCAGTCTTTGGAACTTTCACAAACGTGGTCAACATTTATGTTTTCATTCTACAAGGCGTGAAGGACAGTGTGACATTGACTCTAGTTGCATTGTCTGCGTCAGATCTATGTCTCTGCTTTTTAACCACTTTCATGGGTATTTGTACAGTTCTGGATCATGCGCAAGTACTTAGTGATTATATCAGCTGGGTTTATATCATGGACATCTATTCTACTTGGCCTCGGGCAATGATGGTTGACCTTTCCACGATTATCACCACATACCTGTGTCTGGAAAGAGCCATATGTGTCATAATACCCCATAAAGTCAAGAATATCTTCACGCCACTTAGAGCCAAGATATTTCTGATGGTCTCGTGTGGCTTTATTACAGTTACCTATGTGCCCGCATTCGCCACCCAAGGACTGCACTGGCGTTGGAATCCAGAAACAAATACTACCTTTTTATTCCAGTGGTTTTCTTCTAACAGAGTCGATGTAGAAGTTGCATTTTATTTCCTCAATGGCTTTTCAATTCCTTTTATTTCTTTCATACTCATTTGTGTCTCAACACATATCATGATCACAAAACTCCATGCAGCATCTCGTTTCAGGAAAACCGCTGCCGCAGTTGGCAGATTAGAATCTACTACCAGTGGGAATAAAGGACACGCTGAGATGACCAAGACCACCACTGGTTCAAAAAGTTCCGAGAGACTTACAGACAAAAACCGCCGAGTGAGCTTCATTGTAGTTCTGATAGCTGTGGTGTTTATAGTTTGTAGTATACCCCGACTGGTGGGTATCTCTAGCAGACGAATATTCCCGGGAATGAATCTGGGGGAAATTTATGAAAATCTCTTATGGGTCACTTGGGCTGGAGTTTACAATGCGGAAGTTATCAACGCCAGTGTCAATATGTTGATTTATCTTAAAGCCAGTTCTAAATACAAGGAAATTTTCTTAGTTATATTTTGTAAACGCCTTTAAGCCACTCATGCCATGTTCTATATTTTGAACCAAGTGAGCCAGTATCTCATGTATTGTATGGGGCTGTCTTATTTATCGATAAATAATGAGTTGTAAATTTTTATGTTTTTGGATTCTTTTGACTCTTTTAAGTCTGACTAGAAAATTTCACACATTTGGACAAAGCAATCTGTATCTGGGCACTGGAAGATAACAGTCCCCTTTCCTACATGAAAATACCTCAAGAACTTGAAACAATTTATTTGAAGTGTTCAGATATTGACTACTAAGTGCAAATTTTTTATCAAGTGAAGATCTTTCATTTCGAAGAATTTCAAAGAATTGTGTTTGTTTTTCTGAGTAGGGTATAGGAGAAAATGTAAACTGCATTACTATTGTGAAAATAAAATCGCCGGGGTGTTATTTGAAATGCGGCAAATGCGGACAAGTTTATGAGTGTTCGGAACTACTTATGTGCACTCTGACTACGCTGGTGACTCTGCATGACCATCTACAGACACTAAAGCCCGTCAAATGAATACACTTTCAAGACGAATGTCACCCATTTCGTGTTTGGCATGATGCAGGTAACTCCATAAAATGAGAATGCTGTTTTTCTTTCAAAGGCTTTAGGTAACCAATACCTACGCATGCAACTTGACAAATTTGATATCAAGAAAATGCAGAGCAGCCATATTTTTTCTACATCGACTTACTGAAGGGGGAAACGCTGCTGCAGAAGTTGACCTGTGAAGGTCAGTAGTTGTACAGACCATTTAGGATCCATGAATAAAGACTACTCATTTTATTTGTCTGCTTTTGCCATTAACTTTCGCTGGATCCTGGTGAAACAAAATTCTTGATACAAGAATTCCCCGAGTTTGATGAATCTTAGTAGAATAACTTCCTCCACATTGTAAACAGCAACAACAACAAAAATAAAGCTATGTCATTTCAAAAACTTTTGTTGTCCTTCCTATGATTTGTTTGTCTTATCAGAGGCAGGCCATTTTACGGTAAACTGGATCAGATATGTTGCAAAAGCTTAAATGGTGAATTATTTTACAGAGCGTCTTTTTCAGAACAAGCGGAATCAACATCGATTTTTCCAAAAACTGTCGGATTTATTCAAATTTTGCACGGACTTATATTTTACCCTAAACTCTATGGAACTGATTTGTGTCTGTTACACTGTAAGCTGGTTTTGACTTTGCTTCTTTGTGCTCTGGAAAACTTAATAATAAAGTATCAAGACAGTGTTTAATTTTGTGAATGAAATAACGAGATTTATTTACATCATTATACTCCACATCTCTGATGATGATTCTGTGTGCTTTTAAGTTATGGCCTTAGTCCTTCCGGCTGGAAAACACAATTCTTTTCTGGTGTGTGGTAGGATGGCGTAGCCACACAGTTAGGAGACAGTCACTTTGGAAATGTTTCATGTAGCCCTGGATTGTAGTGGCAACATCTTCGGCAAATTTGTGAATGACATGATATGGGCAAGAACGTGTGGTTGTGGGGGGGGGGGGATAAGTGACATCTAAAAAAAAATTAGAGACAGCAGATACCAGAATGATGAAACTGACCAGCAAACAGACACATTTACATCCGCGCTTTCTAACACACAGAGACAGAAGTATCCGATTCCACCCAATACATTAGAAAGGAGTATTTAACTATTTCACAACGCTTATGTCTGATCATCAGAAAAAGATTTGAAAACAATAAAAAAAACCAGATCCAAGGACAAAACGGTCTGACGTGCCAGACAAGATTAGATGCACCTGAATGAGTTCAAAAGAACAAACGCAACTTGAAGTTTTTTTTAAAGAAAATGTCTTTCCTGCCTGTCCTGTGCATCACATCAAACAGATATTCTATCATGCTGAGAAGAAACAATTTAAAAAATGCATTTTACCTCCGCTTTAGGTCAATAAATCAAGCATTATTTTTGTTTTACAGATTTCATGCACATGATTAAAGCAGACCGCTCATTAGTTGTTCATTATTTATAGTCCTTTCACAGAGTCTCTGTATGTTCAGATATGGCTCCTGGGCATAGACTAAATCATGAATGCCTTTAATCCTTTATAAAAGTATTCATTTGTGTGAGATCAAAATTTGAAGCTATTTTTTTCCCTATCAGTTTTCAACTTTCCATACTGTGAGAACGATCCTGTAGTCTTTAGTATGGAAATGTGTGATCAATAGTATCTTATCAAAGTAAAACTTTCTTGATTTATCCCATTACAAGGAAAGTGTCATTCTATTTTCTCGTGCGGTTCACATCAAACGCGCTCAAGTGCCCACACAATCACACCATTCCCCTCTTTGTAAATTTAGTAAAACTATTTTCCACCTTTTTATCAGCAGCCTCGGTTGTGACACAGTCCGTGTTTGTAATTCAATAAGAAATCTTTGCAGTGGTCTTTTCCAGCTTTTCTGTCTTCTCTTTAGGTTGCTTTGTATTGTTTGGGTTTTATTTCTCACGCGGGGTTTTGCAACATACAACCTTTTCTTTTTGCCCAATTTTGACATTGCTTATAGCCCTGCTGCAACCCCACAGTTTTTCTGTGGTTTTTATGATATTTCGTGATTTTCCAGCTTTACTCCCATTGATAATTTAACAGAATGTATTCCGACGTACTGTGTGAATTTACTTGACAAAAAATTAATAATTATATTCTGCAATAACTCCGGGTAACCTACATTGAGCTAGATGTTAACCTGGGTCCATCAATATTCAGGAGGATATTTATTTAAGATGTTGAACAGCAACAATAATAACAACAACAACAACAGAAAAAGAAATGACGTCTATGAAATATGATAAGGGACAGCGAGGATGAATTTAATTATTTTTTTTTCCCGTTAGACTAATAACTTCTCAGATTTATTTCAAAATTCATGACTAGTCAGTGAAGGAACTGAACATTTTCATTTCATTTAGACCAGCGATGTTCTACGAAGGATAATTGGAGTTTTTTAAATAATCTTCATTTTTCTATTTTGTTCCTGTCTTGACCTCGATGGTAGGAGTGGATGAGAGAGAGGGAGAAAGAGAGGGAGGGGGAGAGAGAGAGAGAGAGAGAGAGAGAGAGAAAGAGAGAGAGAGAGAGAGAGAGAGAGAGAGAGAGAGAGAAAGAGAGACAGAGAGAGAGAGAGAGAGAGAGAGAGAAAGAGAGACAGAGAGAGAGAGAGAGAGGCGAGACACATACAAACGCACATACACACCCACACGCGCGAAAAGAGAAAGAGAAAGAGAGAGAGAGAGAGAGAGAGAGAGATACTAACAGATCTAAGGCTGGACAGCTCAACCACTCCATATTGTAATATTTTATTAATGGCTGATGGAGGCAAAAACGATTGCATACATTACTTTACATTTCATGATAGAAGATCTAAACTGTCATTTAAGCTGGAACTTTTTATTGGAAATCGTAGTGCACAAGTGATATGAGATAACAGCCAAAAATAATTATAGCAAGATCAATCGCCACTGATGGGTAAATATCGCAAAATCATGTACGGAAGAGAAGAAGGACAATAACACCAAGAAATGCTATATCAAACACAACTAAAAATTGCACAGATCATAGTGCCACTGTGGCCTTTGAGAGAGCCATTCATGTAGTGCGACCTAAAAACTTAACTATACAGACATACTAACTTCTTTGAAACTGAACGCGTATTGACGCAAGCTACGTCTATTCTCGGGCCTCAGATAAAGATTATACTGGAGGGAAGAAGATAATATAATCTTTTTCCACCCTACAATGATCAATAAGCAGTTTTCTGGGGGAGGCGAGATTGGGAGGGAGAAGCTGTAATAATTACATAAATTTGAGTGACCAGGCATCACACATGCGCAATGCAGAAACTGGGGAAGGCCAGATTAATGATTCCCGGTAGGAACAGACAAAATGACGTACAACCGTGTGGCATCAGCTTCTGACATACTTTGCGATTTCCTCAGTGCAGGTCACCAAATGGCCTGTCCTGATGAAGTTCACGCTAAGTAAGGCTGAACATCTTGTCCCAAAGCTCAAGAATGGTTTCAGAATTTGGTGCGAACACTGAAATCGATATTAACTGGGACATCAAATCCTAGAATAATCTTGATACACTGCGCTTTCTTCGTAAGGAACTCTCCCGCACGTCTTCTCCGTTTTTTTGTTTTTTTTGCAACAATACGTGTAATCTTTGTCCGACAAGTTGAAAAAAAAAGCTTTTCCCCACATAGAACTGATGCATAGTATTTTTCTTGTTATAGTGAGACCGTCCCGATAAACCCAAACTTAGACACTTCTTACACATGAAGATCTGCAAGTTTACGCCTCACCGTATCGTTGTGTAGTTAGAAATTTAAAGAGAGAGGTTCAAGTTGACCTAAATAATTCAGCCGTGCCTTTTGTGGGCCATTGCAGCCTACGTTTGAGTTTGAGTTTGAGTTTGGAGAAAGAACCTGGACACGACAACAGTCATATTGTGCTAGGAAGAAGCAATACGATAGGCAGAATATCTTACATGTAGTAGAATGGTAAGACAGAAGGAGATCCTACCAGAACCGCACACGAATCATCCGCCTTGCAGACTAATGTACCACAGCAATAGCACTACACTTCATGGGAAAATGGTGTAAAGTGGGTGCTAAAAAGCTGTGAACGGTGGGTGTGAGACATATTAACCTTAAGATGTAACAAGAAGAATAAAAGGAGGCACAAGCCCTAGTCTTACTGATTCAGGTCAGTGACACTTTGAAGCGAGGGTGCTTGTTAGCAACATCTAATATGGACAACCTTTCATAGTCTTGGTCAGACCGGAAACACGTGGTAATAAAGAGGGCTGGATATTTTCACCTCACATTAAAGCTCTTCCACAAATGACATGGTATTGTAGACTCTATTTGATTGTTGGTTTTTAAAGGAACTCGTCTGTTTCTTATGTGCTATTGTGTGTATTGTGTGGAGGCGTGGGGAGGCAGCACCCACAGTAGCTGAGCAGCCTTATTTAAGGATAGCACTGCTCACCTCAACTGAGGAAGGGGCTAGAAAAGGTGCCCTAAAGAAAGCCCACTTCACATCACCCTGACTGGTATACCGCGACCAGTGGGGATCCCTTTTTGCGGTCGAAACAAAAAGAAATTCAGCTTACTCAGGCTAGGAGCCTGGAATATACGCACACTACAGGACAACTCAAACAACCCGGAAAGACGCACTGCACTTATTGCCATTGAGCTCAGCAGGTACAACCTGGACATAGTGGCACTCAGTGAGACCAGACTCCCTGATAGTGGCCAACTCAAAGAGCTCAGTGGTGGATACACCTTCTTCTGGAAAGGCAAGGGTGCAGTCGAACCGAGACAGCATGGTGTTGGGTTTGCAATTAAAAATGACCTTGTCAGAAACTTGCAGTCCATGCCAATTGAAATAAATGACAGGCTAATGACACTCAGGATCCCAGTTGGGAAAAGCCAGTCAGCCACCCTCATTAGCGCATATGCGCCCACCATGACAAACCCAGATGAAGCCAAAGACAAGTTCTATTCTGATCTAGAATCTGTCATATGCTCTGTCCCGGCAGCTGATAAGCTGATTCTCTTGGGGGACTTCAATGCTAGGGTTGGCTCCGAAATCTCAGCGTGGCCAAATGTTTTGGGCCCTCATGGAGTTGGTTCATGCAATAACAATGGGTTGCGCTTACTTACTTTGTGCGCTGAATTTGGCCTGTTCATTACCAACACAAATTTTAGCCTCCCCGTGAGAAACAGAACGTCATGGATGCATCCCCGCTCAAAGCATTGGCATCTCATAGACTATGTCATTGTGAGGAAGACTGACAGAAAGGATGTCCTTGTAACAAAGGCGATGTGTGGTGCCGAGTGTGGAACTGACCACAGACTCATTGTTTGCAAGCTCAGACTAACATTGAGGCGCAATAGACGCCCTCAAGGGAAAGCGCCACCTAAACGCCTAAATGTTTCAAAACTCTGCTCAGTTGAGAAACAGAGCGAGCTCTCATCAGAACTCTCCTCAAAATTGGATTGCGTGACTTTTGACCCTGAGAACATTGAACAGAGCTGGACTGACCTAAATACGACTGTACACTCTTGCGCCAGCAGCACAGTTGGTTTTCCTGTCCGCAAGCACCAGGACTGGTTCAATGATAATGATAATGAAATCAAAGTGCTCATCAAAGAAAAAAATAGTCTCATCCAAGCTCACTGCAGTGACCCCTCTTCCACAGCAAAAGCTGATGCACTGCGTGCATGTAAGGGTGTACTCCAGAAGAAGCTGAGGAAAATGAAAAATGACTGGCTTGAAGAGCGAGTAAGAGAAACTCAGAAATATGCCGACACAAACAACACTAGAAAGTTCTTTGAGAGCCTCCGAGCTGTGTTTGGACCATCCCGCTCTGGCACTACGCCACTTCTTGCGTCAGATGGTTCAACACGCATTGTTGAATTGAATGCCATAATTCAGCGTTGGGCAGAACATTTCGGAGGTGTGCTAAATCGGCCATCAAATATAAATACTGAGTCCATTGACCGCCTACCTCAGACTCCTATTAATGCAGCTCTTGCCAAGCCATTCACAGCAAATGAGACCCGAACTGCCACAAATCAGATGTCCTTTAACAAATCACCAGGCGTGGATTCAATTCCTGCTGAGGTGTATGCCTTCGGTGGAGAAAAGCTTATTGAAAGGTTGACCGAGTTGTTCAATCATATGTTGAAAGCAGGGAAGCTGCCACAGGACTTCAAAGATGCTTCAATCATCCATCTGTACAAAAACAAAGGGGACAGCCAAGTCTGTGACAACCATCGGGGAATCTCTCTACTTTCAATTGCTGGCAAAATATTGGCAAGAATGCTTCTGAATCGCCTTCTTGATCACCTCTCGTCAAATGACTTGCTTCCCGAGAGCCAATGTGGCTTTCGTAAAGAGAGGGGAACGGCGGATATGATATTTGCTGCCAGACAGATTCAGGAAAAATGCATGGAACAAAATAAAGCGCTGTATATCACATTTGTTGACCTCACAAAAGCATTTGACACAGTGTGTCGTGAAGGCCTCTGGAAAATCTTGGCGAAGTTTGGGTGTCCACCCGAATTCATCACAATAGTGCGCCAGTTTCATGATGGCATGCAAGCTGCAGTCAAAAGCAACGGCAGTGTTTCAGAGCCCTTTGCTGTCACAAATGGGGTAAAACAGGGTTGTGTCTTAGCCCCAACTCTGTTCAGCATCATGTTCTCTGCAATGCTACAAGAAGCCTTTAGCTCTCCTCCTCAAGGGGTAAGCATCAAGTACCGAACTGATGGCAGTCTATTCAACCTCAGGAGACTTCAGGCAAAAACCAAAACCAAAAGTACTCAAGTCTGTGACCTACTATTTGCTGATGATTGTGCACTTCTGGCACACGATGAGGATAGCATGCAAAACTGTGTTGATAAGTTTTCTAGTGCCTGTGACAACTTTGGCCTCACAATAAGCACAAAGAAGACGGAAGTGCTCCATCAGCCTTCTCCAGACGACAAGTATCCTGTGACCCCAAATATCAAAGTCCATGACAGTCTTCTGAAGGTGTCGGAGAACTTCACCTATCTTGGCAGTACACTGTCTTCCGCGGCTCGTGTTGATACTGAAATTCTCTCAAGAATCAGCAAAGCCAGCTCTGCATTTGGCAGGCTTCGAAAGAGAGTGTGGGATGTTGCCGGCATTCGCACAGACACTAAGCTGAAAGTGTACAATGCTGTGGTCCTTCCCACCCTACTCTATGGGGCTGAAACATGGACAGTGTACCAATCGCATGCCAGAAAGCTAAATCACTTTCATCTGGCCTGCCTTAGAAAGATCCTAAGGATCAAATGGCAGGATAAAATTCCAGACACTGAGGTCCTCAATCGTGCCAAGGAATTGAGCATCTTCTGCCACCTGAAAAAAAATTCAGCTACGTTGGGCAGGACATGTTGTCAGAATGCCCGACTCCAGACTCCCTAAGCAAATCTTCTTCTCTGAGCTCTCCAATGGAACGAGGAATGTTGGGGCCCCAAAGAGACGTTACAAAGACACTCTCAAGCAATCACTGAAGGCCTTTGCCATTGATGTGAGTGAGTGGGAAAAGCTCTCGCTTGATCGTGCAAATTGGAGGGCGGCCCTTACCAGAGGCAGCAAAGCATGGGAAGCTGACAGAGTCCAGCAGGCTATCAAAAAAAGAGAACGGCGCAAGAAAAGGCCCAGTGGTACTGAACCAACGGAGCACTCTTGTCATTTATGCGGAAGGGTCTGCAGGGCAAAAATAGGACTTATCAGTCACATGAGAAGCCATAAGTCATGAAAGAACAGTCTTTCCATTCTGTCCTCTGTGTCCTTTAGTTCTCTTTATTGTCCATGTGTTGAAATTCTCAACAATTTCTGTTCTTTATTCCTCTGGTGTTGTTAAGGTCATCATCATACCTGATGGACGAACTATTATTATTATTATTATTGTGTGTATCGTATTTATTTTTGTATAGCTCAGTGACCATATTGTATGTAAAGAAATTTTCATTCAACCTCGGGGCCCAGGCAAAATGGCTCGACGTGCCGTAAATTTTTGTCTGAAGCCCATTAAAAAAAATATTTTTTATCTGGTATTTATGTGCATTAGATAAGTAAAACTTATGCCTACCACTCTCCCCATCCCCACCCCCCCCCCGAAAAAAAATACCCGACCGGCGCTACACTATAGCGACGACGTGTCTGCTCCAGTTGTAACTGGGCTGCAATGACACTAAAGCAAATTTCCCAAATGGGAGTACAAAAGGATGCAAAATACAAATAAATACAAAAAAATATTCATACACCCTCATGTACTTTAGATCAGTGTTCTCAACCTTTTTAGTGCTACGCCCCAATTCAATTCTCAAAAAGACCGTGAGCCCGATCTTGAACGGGCAAAGTTAGTAAAAACAGAATTATATTTCCACGGCCCAGTCTGAGGTCCCACGCCCACCAAAATATTGCCACACCCACCAATGGGGCATGGGCCCCAACTTGAGAACCACTGCTTTAGATGGTCCACGAAATGGTGATTATCGATGCAGATAATGAGATAGCTTTTATTTTTCTTTTCTGGTGCAAAATGTAGCACATTTGAATAATCAAGCATACCATGAGCTACTTACCCAGCAACTTGGCTGAATTTGGAGACTATTATGGAAATCCCGTAGGTAATGTTATGGTGATAGAATGACTTATGTCTAGGTCGAGGATTTCTGCAGCAGAGGACAGAAACATAGCAAGGAACGGTTGCCTCCCTGCGCTAGTTTGGATTAGGTCGGGATGATAGTGTTGTTAGAGAAGAAATGTGGTGATTTTGCGAGTGCCATTGAGACTGGAATACTTTTTTATTTTTTGTTTTGTGCTGTACGAATTAATAGTGTCATGTGCTAACCTACCTATCTATCTATCTATCTATCTATCTATCTATCTATCTATCTATCTATCTATCTATCTATCTATCTATCTATCTATCTATCTATCTATCTATCTATCTATCTATCTATCTATCTATCTATCTATTTATCTATCTATCTATCTATCTATCTATCTATCTATCTATCTATCTATCTATCTATCTATCTATCTATCTATCTATCTATCTATCTATCTATCTATCCATCTATCTATCCATCCATCTATCTATCTATCTATCTATCTATCTATCTATCTATCTATCTATCTATCTATCTATCTATCTATCTATCTATTTGTCTATCTATCTATCTATCTATCTATCTATCTATCTATCTATCTATCTATCTATCTATCTATCTATCTATCTATCTGTCTATCTATCTGTCGGTCCGTCAGCCCATTACCATTTTGTGAAGTATTGTTCGAGGTTACTCAATCTATTTTAAGTCTGTACTTGGGAAGAGATGACGAAAAAAGGAGGACCGGGCAGAAAGGGGGGGGGGGGGCTTATTATTGTCTTCATTTAAATCTTGCCACCCGCGCCACCACGTGGGAGTTTGGTCAGCACCGGCTTGTTATAAACACCAGTGGACAGAGGGAAAAAAAACACTGGATCATCCCGCAAAAAACATGATTGGTTTAACACCGCACTACATTTTGGTTGATTGATCATTTCCTACGTGAAGTTCTATATAGGTTTTGATTGGTCTAGATTTAGAGCCTAAATTGTTTGCGCGATCATCGTCAGTTGTTGGCGCACTGAATAGCGTATTTTTTTGTGCCTGTTTTGACTTAGTGAATTTTGTATTTGTATTTTTGTGTATTTTGTATACTTCTTTAATCCCATTTGGGAAATTTGTCTTTTTGTCATTGCAGCCCAGTTATAACTGGAGGGGACACTGCAGCGCCGGGCGGCGTTTTTTTGGGGGGAGGGGGGGGCGGCGGTGAGATTATGGGGGGGGGGGAGGGAGTGGTAGGGGTGAATTTTCTTTAATTTTGTCCGGGCCGTGGCCTGTTCGGCCTTCTCTTTTCGATTCCAACTGTCAAGATATCTTTAACGTGCGCAACGTACACATGGGCCCTCCGAGTTTTTCGTCATTATCCGAGAAGACTAGGTGCTCGATCCTACCTCCCATAGAGTCAGGAACAGGGAAAATATGAGAAAAATCCCAAAATTCCAACATGCCCGCACAGACCGGGATTTGAACCCGGTACCTTCAGCATGAGAGGCGAGCACCTTGCCTCTAGACCACAGTGTCCCCGTCTCTCTTTCCACGACCTGACTCAAGACAGTTTTCATGCCCCTAAACAAGGGAGACAGACTAGTACAGTTTCAGTCTGGCCAATGCGCTACGTCCTGTTTTGTTTCACATCTCATAACTGAAACAGGAACAAAAACAGATGTGACCAGTGTCCCACTAGCCTTGCATTCCCCTTGCACCCCTGCCTGAGAACCACAACAGCCTTCGTTTGTACTTTTACTAGAATAATTATTCCAAAAACCAACGGAGTCTAGGCCAGTTTGCTTCGCTGATAAAGAGGAAAGCCATACATTTATTTATTTTTTTTTTTTAGTACTTTTGCACTACTGAGGTGAAGAAGGTCCAGACTAGTGTCCTTTCAAGGAAAATGGCACCGAGTGACGTGGATTCATGACCCACTTTCTCTTGTTCAGACACTTTAGAGTACTCAAAGACCAGGTAACAACGGGTAATTATGATGGGTCATTTTCTGGCTAGACGCCAAAATATTGGTTCTTTCAGTATCAGAGTGGCCAGACACAAGTATTTCATCAATATCCAGATAATGTATATTTTGTTAAGAAACAACGGAACCTTGGTGCGATTGCATTTCCGGCACTGACTCAAAAGTCCGTTATTATTCCGCTACACTTTCACTGGTATCTTGTGGAGTACAGGAGCTTTAGAATATTGTTTTGCGCGAATCGTTGGTATTCCAAGTACTTACTATCTATCTATCTATCTATCTATCTATCTATCTATCTATCTATCTATCTATCTATCTATCTATCTATCTATCTATCTATCTATCTATCTATCTATCTATCTATCTATCTATCTATCAATCTATCTATCTATCTATCTATCTATCTATCTATCTATCTATCTATCTATCTATCTATCTATCTATCTATCTATCTATCTATCAATCTATCTATCTATCTATCTATCTATCTATCTATCTATCTATCTATCTATCTATCTATCTATCTATCTATCTATCTATCTATCTATCTATCTATCTATCCATCTATCCGCCCGTCCGTTTGTTGGTCGGTCTGTCTATCTGTCCCCCTCTCCGGATTTGTCCAACAGATTTATTTTTTGTAGAGAGGAGCACCATATTGTATCTCCCAGGACAAGCAGCTGATATTCCTGAGCCTATGATGAATCACGTCTTCTGGGAATAATGATGAGGTGAAGAATCAGCTGAGTGACAATATAATCGAGGGTGGAAACTTCAGGGGAACCAAGAACAGCTAGAAATGATACAAGAAACAGAAGGAAAAATGAGAATAATAAATTGCCGTGTTTGGATGTCTCATTTCGTGTCCAAATTTTGGAGAGAATAACTTTGTTGTTTTTCTCTTTTGTCTTTATGTGGAGAAGGGGGGAGAAAAGGGAGGAGGATAATTACTGGGAGTCAGGAAATTGAAGGGGTAAGGAGACAAAGAAAACGGTGCGAGGTGGAAGGGAAGGAGAAGAAAGGGAAGAAAATGACAGGGAGATACTCACAGAAAACGATGGACAGCTGGAGCGTGTGAGAAAATGCTGGTGTATATATTTATTTAAAAACGGAAAAAAAATGGTTTAGTTCCGAGCAGGCTTGTTTATGTTGTGTGACCGCACGTGTATGTTCTATGCCCAGGGCGAATTTTTGTTTTCATAATTATCCATTGGAAGAGATTACTTGACCAGCGAAACGTGTATGGAATCCAATCCTGGTGATATTTTTTGCCTCTGTTGCTCTTAATCATTTCTCGGCAGTTGTTGATGTGTTGATGAATGTTCGTAGGGTTTTTCTGTTATTGCTGTTGGCAAAGTAATACAAATCTGTGTCCCATCAACATCTCACATTCTCATTTGGAAAATCTTTTCCACAAATGCAAAAATGCAGAATATTAACATTAATATTTGGCCAAGCACGAATTCAATTTTTTTAAATTTTTTTTTGGCTTCTTCATCTTTATTTATTTGTTTATTTATAATTAATGCGTCTTACTTGACGGAGGAGGTCTGTGAAAATGAGAAGAAGAATAGGAATGAAAGCTAGATTTTCGGAAAAAGGGCGGGGAAGAGGAGGGGTACAATTCGTAGACCTCAGTATACAGACTATGTACACATACTAGCTGCCCTGTCCTATGGACGATAAAAGACAAAAGGCACCACTTCAGACAGAAAGGAATCGGCATAAAAAGCTGGCTTTCGATCCTCTCCCCTCACCTTCTATTGTCTCTACCAAATACATGAGCCATGGAGGAGGTCGGGGAGGAGGCGTGGGTGATCTACTAAGTGACAGACTGAAAGAAACTATGCTTAACACAACACACTATTGTCCACACCATGGCATGTCTGTTCATGCTCAGCATGGATAGTCTAACGGCAGGAAGGTGATGACACCATAGATTCATGGTACGACGCAGAGATGCTGATGAAAGTGACCATTCCATGACAGGTCAAACTTGTAAGTGAATAAGCTAACCTTATGTTGTCATTGCTCTACGGTGACACCGTGTGCCGGAGATATGGCCCGTTTTCTTTTAACGAACTGAACCTCACGAAAGTGACATCTGAGTTGTTTAGTAAAACATTCCTTTAACAATGCCGATTCTGCCTTTGGACAAACCTGTCCTTCACCCATCCTTCAGCCTTTGGGGGCAGAAAAACGAGAGCCCCAAAGAAATGAATCACTCTATGACTGTATTATATTTTAAACATGTCAGTAAAATAACGAAGTGTCTATTTTCACAAGACTGGGTACCTGAAGGGTTAGGATTAGGGTTAGTAGTAGTAGTAGACGTAATATTAGTAATAATATTAATGTAATTATAATGATAAACAATATAATGATTAAGGACGATGATGATGAGAATAAAGACAGTAAGATAACATCAACAACAATAAAAATAATATAATGATTACAATGACTATAATGATAACAACAGCATCAATAATAATAATACATGATTGTGTAATAATAATAATAGTTCGTCCATCAGGTATGATGATGACCTTAACAACACCAGAGGAATAAAGAACAGAAATTGTTGAGAATTTCAACACATGGACAATAAAGAGAACTAAAGGACACAGAGGACAGAATGGAAAGACTGTTCTTTCATGACTTATGGCTTCTCATGTGACTGATAAGTCCTATTTTTGCCCTGCAGACCCTTCCGCATAAATGACAAGAGTGCTCCGTTGGTTCAGTACCACTGGGCCTTTTCTTGCGCCGTTCTCTTTTTTTGATAGCCTGCTGGACTCTGTCAGCTTCCCATGCTTTGCTGCCTCTGGTAAGGGCCGCCCTCCAATTTGCACGATCAAGCGAGAGCTTTTCCCACTCACTCACATCAATGGCAAAGGCCTTCTGTGTAATAATAATGCTAATGATAATAATAATAATAGCAATAATAATAATAATAACGACACAAAACGGAATGTCTAGATTTGCATTATTACAATCAGTGAAAATAGCGGCGTTCTTAAGCCGAAAGGTCGCTGCCTGGGCAAAATTGAAAATTGAAATTAATAGATTAAAATTTATCCATACCATCCCCCCACCCCCACCAGCAACAACAAAATTTATTATTCATTATTAAATATATATTGTTATTAATAAATATTCAAATATTATTTGAGTTGTGTGTTGTGAACTGATGTGAGTTGTGAACTGCGGCTAACAGGCTGCGTTACAATTTGCTCTGAGATAGAGAGAGATAGAGAGAGAGAGTGAGCGAGACAGGGAGAGAGAAAGAAGCAGTGCAGTGTGTTGAGCGCTTCGCAGGCGCTCCATTCTGCTCTGTGATTGACATGTTGTTTCTGTAAAGCGCATAGAGCATTTTAAATGGATATGCGCTATATAAATGCTATCCATTATTATTATTATTATTATTTTTAAATGATTATCTTTTTGGAGGGTTTTTTTCTAAGAGAGATAACCCGGGAAAATGCTAGACATTTTAATAACGATTCAGATGCTGTCCCTTCGATACACAATCTCATATCCTTCTTCTCTTCTTGCCGCACCAAACCGTGCTGTAGAGCCTGCCACAATTTTATTACACTTACAGATAGGATAACCAAATGTGGTACCTCTACATGTATAGTGATGGCATGGATACATGGACACGTGGGTGTCAAATTGAACAGCGCTGACCTCCCCACCTCCTGGCTAAGAACTCAATGGCTAACAAGAAAATTCTATTTTAAGGCTGTCGTGTCCCTGGAAAAACAATGGTATTTAACCTTTTCCTTTGGAGACCCTCCTCTTCCCCGTCCGTTTGCCCAAGCTAACGGGTAGGAACATAAATTTTCCGATAAGGATGAAAATGAATGATGAATGATTGTTACATGCTTTGTTTCGTTGCCAAATGTAAGTTTTAAAGTGAATAAATTTTTTTTCTAAGAATTTTTTTTTCAAAAGCAAAAAATCATAAAGAATATAGAGTTAGATCTAGCAGTTTTAGAATACTGAGGCCCTCGAGAAATAAAACGCTTCTCTCAGCCGCCAGGAACTGTGCACGCCCCCCCCCCACCCCCACCCCCCACCCCCACCCCACCTTTCTTTTTTTTTCTTTCTGTTTTAAATACCGCTTGGGTAGTCGGCTTGGGAGCTGGGCTGAGGTTGTTTCAGTTTACCACGGCTGACGGATTATCCATACTGCGACCACTTAACCACATCTGCAAATTATTTATGATATGACCACTCTATCGCCTCTGATGGATTTTCAATATTGCGGTCAGTTTTACCACGATTGACGGATTAATAATCCTATGATCCATCCACAAAATCATTAAAAAAGCCAGAATCAGACAAGACTTAATGTCTGAACTTGAACCACAAGGAGATGGCCAAACGTGGAAGGCCGAGGAAGACCAGGGACGGGAAAAACGTTCTTTGCCGTGCAATGTATATGATCGGTCAGGCAGCTCTGCGTGTATAAGACATAACCACAGCTGATGAAGCAATCCATTGAGGTGGTTACACCCCTTTCTGTCAGGAGGAAAACAGGCAGTTGGTGGCAGGATCAGCCACCACATTTAGTCCTGTGGAAATTGTCCGCACAATGCCTGTTGGACTCAGTGACGGGCATGGCATGATACTATATTTACTACATCAATTCCTGTCAGGTCATACAGGACAGTACGTCCATCCCGAAGTTTTCCTATTCTGCGCCGATGAAGTTATTGTCGTTTTTTTTTTTTCTCCAAACATTTTGACAAAATCATCAAATCAACACTAGTAAGTGACAAACTGGTGAATCCTGAGCGATTTCAATGTCAGAGAAAGGTGATGAAACCACGATGATTCTCCGTCTTTCTATGACATCAAACCTGGTGGGGCACCGAAACAAGTCAGTTTGGCAACTGTATTGACTGACTCAGTGCGCCAGGTCTCTCTTTCAGTCAGCTCACTCAAAACAGTTCTGACGCGCCCGAACCAGTTAGATCGATTTGTTGCAGTCTCGCCGATGTGCAAGGTCCCAGTTGACTCCACAGTTCACATCTCACATTGAAACCGAGAAAAAAAAAAAAATGACTCGCCACCAGCCTTTTTACAAGTGTTCACATTGAACTGGCCCTTAAATGTGTGGTTCTCAGTAAACTGTCGATGATCAATGTTATAACTTCTATATAATTATGTAGACCAAAGTTAGAAAAATTTGACTTAGTTATGAACTTAATAGCGCAGCTTTTCTGCCCTTTTCATCGAAGTTTAAATTTGTCCCAGTTACTTCTAAGGGGGGGGGGGGGTGTGAGCCTGTTACGTAAAGATTAATATGTCTCCAAGTGAACTGTCCCAAGCGGTGAAATTTGAAAAAAAAAAGAATTCCTGTCTGTAGCACATGCGAGAGGAAAGTGTCAAGTCACCGGCTTTAGGTCGATAATTTAAATCATGTTGACAATGGAGTGAGGGGCCCGCATTTGAACTGATTAGTTGCTTTACCATCCTATGGATTGGAACTTTGGCTTTTCAGTCGCACTGCGGTGTAACGACAACATCCAGCTCCTTCACGGTACATTAAAAAAAAATAAAAAAATATTCTGTTCACATGGTATTTTTGTGTGAGGCCAACGCTGGAGTCATTTCTTACAGCTTCAAGTCGTGACATTGCTGGTTTTCCTGTCTCTGGCAAGGGGGTGATATAATTGCAGTACTTGTGCCAACGATTCAGAGGTACAGTAAGATAGAAAAGTGAGTATGAGTCTTAGATATGCGAATGCTACAATATTAGATTTTGTGTGTCTGTGTTCGTGTGAGCATAATTGTGTGTGTGTGTGGTGGCTTCAAAATGATTCATCCGTGGCCAAATATTACACAACTGGAGAGCGGTTGACTGCAGTGAAGTCAGTTATAATATTTGCCTAACGAATTTAAGTCTCTGATACTAGTGATATTTCAGCATCCTGAATGTGAGAAATGCACAGTAAATTGCTGCTATGTTTTGCATGGACTGGATGGGTCGCTGAACTATGAATTATGAAAAACAAAAGAGATGGGGGGGGGGGAACGGAGGCGTTCTGTGACGGAAAAAGAGAAGCAGCGGGGTCAGAGAATGTTGAATAGCTTGAATGGCAGGGGACACACATGTCGTTCATCGATCATAGTTAAACGTTCATCGTCTTTCTGCCGTCATTTACACCGTTCAAGGGAATGTCACCGAATAGCCAAATTTCAATTTAAGCAGGTGAATAGCACACACTCAAACTAGCCCAACTGGTGTATTTTTCGACATGGAGCGACGGAGAAAAAATTAGCTTTCCCATTTCATGAACTATGAACGTTGAGCCTTGACCATTGGACGATGAGCTAATAAGGTGACCTGCGGCGTTATTTGAGATGAATTTTTTTTTTATCGTTGAACTGTCAACATGAACGACCAGTGTGCCGCCTGACTTGCCGTTTGAAGACAGTTCATTATTTACTCAGTGCCTGAAAGTTCACACATGTGATATTTGGTGGATATTATATTTTGCTATGGCGTTAGCTCGATTTGTTAGAGCAATTATTTGAGAACATGATATAACAACAGTGGTATCGCAAACTCCCAAGAAAATCAAACGTTACACAAATGCTGAATTTCAGAATTACAAAGGACAAGATAAACTGAGCTGTGTAAAATAATATGGCTAAGAGCACTGCTTGAAGTTTTCTTATATTTAAAACAACATTGCAATGTCCATATTAGGATCATCGTACAAAATTGCTATTTCATACTGCATTGCACATTGCAATCCCACCTAATCTAAGAATCTGGTTTCTATTTGTTTGTGTGTGGGGGGTGGGGGGAGGGGGGGGGGGGCGGTCGGAACTCCTTTTTGAATTAAACATCCTTTGTGTTTCGTTTCATGTTAGGAAGGATTATTGCCTGACCATTTGAAAATGGATGCAGAAAAATTCCATGATGGAGAAATGCTCTCCGTGAACATGGAAACGGCTGAAACGTCCCGTCCCCAAATGCCACAGCCAAATGTCAGAGAGTTCTTGGCACCAATCATGGCCTGTATGAAAATATTTGGACTTTACCACGATACAGACGAGTCTCCCAGACCTCACCGGATTCCACACGGTATTCACTCCAGCATCCCAAGCTCGACAGGGTCACTGGCAATCTCCATGGCGACATCTGCAACCTCATTGGAGACATCCCCAACCTCCATGTCGACGTCCACAACCTCCATGGCGAGATCCTCCTCACGAGCCCTGCCACACGTCATTGCTGCATCCCGAAAAAGACTTGTGGAAAGAATTATTTGTGTGATTATCACATTTCTTCTCAGCGTGAACCTGTTCAAGTTTGCCGCGGTGATGCCTCGTGCAGATAGACTGAGCCTGCCCTTCAGGGTGGTCATTCTGATTTATTACATCAAAACAACTTCCACCACGATATGTCTCCTCTTCAGTTGTTGGAGACAAACACATTTCAGGCAGGTTCTAATTTTCATGACTTTTTTTTTTTTTAAATCATTAAAGGACTGAAGATTGTTGTGCCAGTATATTTCATAAGTGACACTACCAAACAGAATCAATACCGTTGTATGAGCATCACTAAACCCATGATGATTTCTTGACACTTTAACCCTCAGAGAAGACAATATTTTTTTTTTAAATGTAAAAAGGCGTAGAATTCTTCTCCAGTGTTAAATCAAATGGTAATTAAATCTAGGTGTATAAGAAGCGAGTTGCAAAAGTGCCGAGAAGTCTCAGACAACTACAAACCCAACAAACCTATGGTTTTCATCTAAATTCATCTCTAAAAACATAGTTTACAATGGATCAGTAGAATTGTGGGTACATCATAATCGTTTAGTTCTCAGGGACGACAATTTGTGAAGTTGATTCTCAGCTTTGCCACTCTGTATTTTACACTCTAACATTCCTAGATTTTCCTGTTCGCGTTTTGTATGAAACAAGGCACAGGATAGTTTGGAAGCATTTTCCAGTGTTCTCCATCAAGTTGTACAAAATACTGCCATTCGAGATGTCAAGGAAAGCATATTACAGGAAACCCAGGCGTAGGCACAGCTGGCTAGTCTGGGTGTAGGTGAGAACTGCCAAATTTGATAAACATAGACTTATTTGGTTCAAATTTCAATTTTTGTGGCTGGTTTATTCATTTTGACGTTAAACACATGACATGATCTTGAGTCCTTTCAGACAGTTCTACCACAAGTGGACAGAGCTATTCAGCCATCAAGTGACCATCGATCTTGGATTGAGACCAGACAGCTGTCGGAAAGCCGTGTTAGCCCTGACGGCGATTGGGCTATTGTGTACGTTCTTCAACTCATTTGCCGGAGTACTGTTTCTCGTCTATTACGAAATCCCCGCCATGGTAACTTCCACTTTCCTCTTTCAGTTTTTTTTTTCTCATTCATCATCTTGAACCCTGAACTCATCTCACTGTCGTAGACAAAAGTAAAAAAAAAAAAAATGACGTGGATATATTAATTTATTCCGTACAAATTCATAACTCTTTACTGCAGCGGAAAAAAAAAAATATATATTTAATTGAACTTTACATTGCACGAATCTATTTAGTTCACACTCTAGCCATTACAGCGACAGCTTTGTATTATAATTTAGTTCAATTGCAGCGGAATGAAAGCCAAATAATTAAATTTTTCCTGTGTTTTTGTAGCAATGAATTGTGATTGAAATCTGTGGCAATGTAAACATTTACAGTCAACCTTCAACTCTGAGATTTCGCCATGCAAAGGGTTGCTTTACATGTTAAACTTTGAGCCACATTATCAACTGTTCAAATACAATTCTGTAGATTTAATGTTGAAATTATATTTATTTACTTGGATATACATTTCCATCCCATAGGTAATGATTGCGTACTGAGTAGTATTTTTAAACATCCTCATCCAAAGGAAAAAAGGTAGTTTTTTTTTTCTTAAGCTGTGCTTTCATGTGTACGGAAACGGAAACGGCAAACCGTCACCTGAAGAATCCACCAGGGAGTAAAAAGACAGAGTGTTTCCATGTGGACGGACACGGTGTTTCCGTAGTCTTTTTATTTCCCTACTCAAAGGGTTATTGACATGACTGTTGCCTCTCCCGTTTCCGTACACATGAAAACCCAGCCTAAGGACACGATTCAAACTCAACGTTCTATAATTTTTGCAGGATGCTACACGGCGTGTGCTCTGTGAGCCTTTTCCTGTCAATACCTGGAGCCTCGCCCTGGCAGCTGTACTGCAGATACTGAGCTCTGCGGCCTGGATGCTGCCACAAGCATTTGCCGTATGTTTGTCACATATCATGGCAACACACTTCAAAGAGCTGGCTTTGGTGATCCAGAAACACGTACGGTTCCAGCGAAATGTTCTTAATTATTTGACACAGATTAGAATTGAAGAGTTTCCTGATGATTAGGCCCATTCAACCTTTACGCTCCTCGACGTGGTGAGGCAGTTGATTTCCTGAATACGTGGGACGGAAGTCCGCAGAATTCCCTGCATGTGTCAAAATGTGGCAAAAAGAAAACGTTGTATGTAGCAAATCCTCGCATAAGAAATAATACAGAAACGATACAATAAAAGCAACGGAAAAGGGCAGACAAAATCAATATCTTTCGGTATTTTAACTTTGGTCGGGGAAAAAATGTGACAGGGTGGAAAATTGAAGCAATAAAACAATTGAACAAATGAAATAAAAAGGGGAATTCTTTGTTTTTATTTTATCCCTACCATTATCACCCCTCTGACAGTGATGGGATGGCTGAGTGGTTGATTATTGATTCAGCGATTGAATGGCTGAGTGGTTGATTATTGATTCAGCGATTGAATGGCTCAGTGATTGATTATTGACTCGGGGATTGAATGGCTCACTGACTGAAATACTCACAATAAGACTTACTGATGGAAGACTCGAGACAATAGATGAGATAGGAAAATTATCATAAAATATACACAAGTACTGAGGTTGTCGCTGAACTGGGTCATTATATTTTTTCATCAGATAGACGATGCTGGTACAACGATTCCAACCAAACTACGGGAGCTTCGCAGATGTCACTTGCAGCTGTGTGACATTTTGAATGTACTTAATGGCTTTCTCAAGCGTTACCTGGCGTCCGTCTACCTGACCAGCCTAATCAACTGTTGTTTTATCCTGTATCAGATTGTTTCAGCGCACTCCGACAATGTCACGCTGGGCATCAACTTGTTCTGGTTGGTGAGCGACGCTCTCCTGCTTTCTGCAATCTCAGTTGGCATGTCCAGAATGCATGAAGCCGTGAGTAGATTATATACAAAGGCCACAGGACGATACAAAAGATAAGAGAGAGCACTCCGCTGCCATGCGCCGCCTCTCTTCTGTCCACTAAAAGATGGCGGCAATTTTCGCGGCCACCTAGTGCTGCGCCATTACAGGCAAAATGAGGCCAATCGGCTATTAATTACAGCCCACACTAATACTATAGTTCGTTCCAAAATTCATGACCATGGCAATTGCCTTATATCTTTTAAACCGTCTGTTTGGTTGAAGTGAAAATTTGTATGCAGGTTTAGGATATCCATGACGTTAATAAATATTTTTTGCACTCCTAAAAGACAAACAGTTTCAAATTTTGTCTCTTAACGTTATATAAAATACTACAGCAACTCACTGAGTAGAATGTCAGATAGTTTACGTCACTTAATTTTCTCCATGTGTGCTGACTCACTCCAAATGAACGGAAATCATCGGTGTCGGGAACCAAAACACTCGTAATTACAATGAAATCCCCTACATTCAGACTGTGTGCACCAAGAAAACGTGCCTTCCGGTCAATAACTTACGACATCACCCTGACGTTGAATCTTTCAGTGGCGTTTTTATTCAATCCATTGAAACTCGTATTTTTCATTATCAGTCACACTATATTTCAGTATTATGGCGTTGAAGTACAAATTAACTACAGTTAGAAGGATCGCTTTGAAATTGTTCCGATATTTCATACGAGAAACAAGATATGGCTGTCTTTATGTTGACATCAATGATCCATTTAACAGGACTCGACATGCTTTGGAAATTGGTCTAAAGCCTCTCAAAAAATAGTTGCAAGAATCAGACATTGCGTCCACCTCGTCGAAAAGAGGAAGAAAGGAGAAAATAGACGATTTTGAGAAGGACGTGATAAAGCGAGAAATTGAAAGCATGTTTCAGAGGAAAGAATGCATCATTTTGAGAAGACTTAGATCTCATCTACAGAAAGAAAATGGATTTCAAATTTCAAAAACACATTTGTGGAGGATTGTTAGAAGCATGGGCTTTGCATTCAAGAAATCTTCATCCGGCAGAAACTTACTTTGTGAAAGAGCGCACCTAATGGAAACGAGGAGTAAGTACCTGCGTCAAATAAAGGAAAAAGCGCACGCATGGCTTTGATATTGTCTACCTGGACGAAACTTGGGTCAATGCTTACCATATATTATGACAAGGAATGGCAATCCAAAGATGGAAAGCACAGGAGAAATATTCCTGCCAGTAAAGGTGATAGAATTATAATAGCCAATGCTGGAAGCAGAAATCAGGGGCTCATCAGAGCTCGTTTGTAATTCAATTTCAACGGATAATGCAGAAATGAATGGAACAATTTTTAAAAACTGGTTGGAACATTCTCTTCTTCCTTCACTGGTCAGACCATGTTTGGTTATGGACAACGCATCATACCACAACATCAAGTCAGACGATGATAAATCTCAAACATACAGTAGCAAGAAAGACGATGTAAAGACATGGCTGATGAAGGAAAATATTCCCTTCAGGTCAACTCATCTTAAACCACAGTTGCTTTCTCTTGTGCGAAAAAATAAGAAGCCCATAATATTCGACGTCGACAAGATTATCCATCAGTTTGGACACACAAGCCTGCGATTGCCTGATTACCATCCACATCTCTAATCCATTGAACTCGTGTGGGCTAAAGTCAAAGGGAAGGTCGCTATGGAGAATACAACGTTCAAGATGTCAGACGTCCAAAAAATTGCCAGCGCAGCTATTAAAGAAATTGACAGAGAATGTTTCACCAAATGCGAAGACCATACAATACGTTTGGAAGAAGAATTTTGGCAAAACGACGGACTTAATTTCATCCAACCAAATATTATTATCAATCCTCTGGAATCGTCAGATATAGAGCTAGACCATAGTATCTCTATGAGCTAGACAATTAATCAAACATCCTATCTAAACGTATACAATACGACACAATTTTATATTGAAATGCCAAATCAACCTCGCTCCACATGTTGATTCAATCCCATAACCAGTTGTATTACCGTTATGACCCTGGACGGCTCAGTCCCCCCCCCCCCCACCCCGTCACACCTGTATGCTACGCCACTGACAAACCAGTGCTATAATGCAGTCAAAGTGTCATTGCAGTAAATATTCTTCAATCTGCTGCTATTTGCAAGAAACAAAGCCGAAAAGATCAAAGGAATTCACCGCTTTGAGAGAACTATAAAAGTTACAAATTTCATTTTTCGGATTCATAACGTCATTGAAATTCTAATACTGCATGCAAAAAATTAAATTTGAATGTAAAGGGTTTTTTTTTTGGTCATGAATTTTGGACCGAACTATAACAGTGCATAACAAGTGCGCACCATTTTTCAAACTTTTTTTTTTTTATCGAAACCTTGCCCTCCTTTTGTCTCATCTCGAGACACCATAGGGTGCACAGTGACTTGACCTACTTCCCACTCTTGTCTGTCTATAGCACAGAATAGAGATACTGCCAGAAGCGACAAGGGGCAGGAATACGTCATCAGTTTTGACCACCCCGGGCCATTTTGGATGAGATCTATTGTTCATAAATAGGCACGCGCACAACGATGTTTAATATAACATACTGCAAACTCTGAAACGTTTTCCCTTGAAATTATTTCGAAACTCATTTCCGTTAAAGAATTTGAACATTATTTACACCTTTCTTGGTCATTCCTATTCGTATCAAAAGAACAATCACACTAATCATAGCCACGATACCGAAAGTAAAAAAAGTAAGTATCAGCCAGATGTCATCACTCAATTCTTCGATCTACATGTATTTCTAATGTGGGCCTAGATCTACAATACACTCGATGATAATGCAAACAAATTAATAAATATATCTACAACAATGCAGATCAGGGCAGCTCCCACTCGCCTTAATAGTGAATCCTAGTTTCCAAATATCGGGAGCACAAGATAAATAACATCCAACATGAGCGTCAACGAATCACTGAATGAGTCAAGTGAAGTTGCATCACGTCCAAAATGGTGGTGCTCACAGTTCCTGTAGTCACGTGGGATTCTTTCGCTTCTGGTAGTTCCGTTCTGTGATCTATAGCGCTCTGTGTGTGTCACTAAATGTTGCCCAAAATTGTATGTGTACAGTGATCTTGTCCACAAATAAATTAGTACACCATGTCTACAGCTGCCGCTCTCCTGAATGTTTTATTGTGCGTTCAAAATTAAAAACGCCAACTGGGACCGAAAGAATGTACTGCTAGCTTGAGGTTTCTGATGATCTGCGGTTAATCGCTACCGTACTCCTTGTTTGTTCTAACTCCACGTTGTGCACAACTAAGAATTTCGACATTAAATGTTTGCAGGTTTAGTATTATGATAAGGAGTTAGAATAAATGGAGACTGTGAAACAACTTGTTCAGTGCCACAACTCATTTTAAACAAGTGCCAAATTCGTTAGACCTCTTCTACATACTGATAGATCTGTTTTTCAGAAAATGACAATCATGGTGTCACGATCACGTGCGTGAAGATTGTCACAACCACGTGTGTGATGAGTACCTAACTTATTTTTCCTTTCAAACCCAGCTAACAAGCCAAGCAAGCAGACCAGCGATCAACGGACACATGGAGTGAAATTTAAATTAAACGATATTTAATACTAAATGCATGACAAAACTTATGCCAAAACATTCAACTCATGATAATCAAATACACAGTCACAAAAACAGAGATATTTGTAATTCACTCTTGGGGATCATGGCTATTCTCTACTCCCCAACTCACATCTAGATCTAACCCCTTTGTCCATAAACTTAATTACGTATACTCAATAGTCTTTGTCAACAGCTGCTCTCCTCGCTGATGTAGTTTCACGTCTCCAGAGTTCAAACGATCCTTCCTGGATCTCTAACTTCAACGATAAAAGGGGAAACAGACGCCCCTGGCTTCACACGAATAAGAAAACAGTTCACATCCGCCATCGTAGATCACTAGCTCCTGAGAGGTTCCCATCCCGTCCTCAGGGCTCCTTAAACTGCAAACTAATAGCACGCAGACGGTTCACACCCGCCATCGTAGATCACGAGCTCCTGAGAGGTTCCCATCCCGTCCTCAGGACTACTTAAACTGCAAACGAATGGCACACAGACGGTTCACACCCGCCATCGTAGATCACGAGGTCCTGAAAGGTTCCCATCCTCAGGACTCCTTAACTTCTGGTCCCCATGGCACGACCTTCCACTTGTCGCCCGGACCGATAAATTCTGCTTATTTGGAAATAAATGGGAACATCATATATCCCTCACACACCTAACACTTCTGGTCCCCACTGGCACGACCTTCCACCTGTCGCCCGGACTGCTTCTCTCTACGTCTTCTTCTGGGACTGAATAATTTGGGAACCACGTGTGTCGAGCTTTTCCTCCATTTATACTCCCGAGGTTTTTGCACACGCGACTAGTTTAAAGCGAGTCGTGTGTATCTATTCAGGCTCGTCAACAATGTAAAAAACCGTGTTTTCCCCTGCTAAGCTCACCCCCTTAGACTCGTGGCGCACAAGGCCACCGACCTTCCTCGTAATAGTAACCCTTCATGCTTGTCAGCAACTTTAAACTCCCCTTCTCCCCTACTAAGTTTACCCCCTCTACACTCGTGGCGTACAAGGCCATCAACCTTAATCGTGTCAATGGCGACAGTTGAATGTTGACAATGTGAGTGAACAAGCCCTGACAACGCATTGTATTACTTAAACACGCACAAGGATCATGCGGAATAAATAAATGAGCCTGTTTATCTCTTTCCATCAACAAATGTTGCTACAACTGACTCCCAGCTCAGCTTCCCGTTTGTCACATGAACTTCCCTCTATCAGGTAACGGCATTTCCCTACCAGTGTTAGGGTATCCGAAACGACTATTTAAATAGCGACCTGTGTTGAATATTTGTTCGAATAATTATGTAGGTTTAATATTATTCGGTACTCAGGTCTGCGATATTTTTTTAATAGGCAGTCGGTGGAGAGATAATTTCGAAATTTAACATATTCGTCTGAAAATAAGCCTATTCATAAAGAAGGTCATAGAGTGCAGTGAATCTTTAAAGGGAAGACGTAAAAAAAAACGATACTTGTGTGTACGCATTTAATATGAATAGAAGAATGACTGTGAAGCGCGCAGAACTTGTATTACGGGATGAAGCGCCATTGTTTATTTTTATTATTCTCATCTACATGACCTCTTCCTGCCTTTGTCTCCAAGGAACATAACCATAATTATTTTTTGGCATCTGTGTCATCCGTGAGCCTTTGTTTCTCTCCCTGTACTTCTGAACTGAAATAATAGGACGGAAATGGCCAATAATTCGGCCTACATTTGCAACGTTTGTTGTTGTTTTTTAAAATTATTTTCTGGAAGTGATCTACAACTTTGTGTTCTCGGGAGTTGTTCTGTACCTTGCATCTTCTTTTTTCGTTACGACTAATAAATAATCCCCCGGGTGCCTATTTTAATAGGTAGATTTGACCCACCTATATTTGGCAATGACTCATATATATAATTAGTGTTATATGAATACAACTTGAGAGCACTCGGTGCAACGAGGGGTCATGAGTTGCACAGGACGTCAGGTCCCTTCGGATGGACCTGAACAGTGTTGGCGACACTGTGGTGGGAAGCTGCTGGCCGCCAGTGGTGGTGATACGTTGGAGAGGAGGACGAGCCCTATGCTTTTTTGCTACGAGCCTGCGCTGCGACCTGACCTGGACCACTAAAACCAAAGTTCTTCTTCATTTGACAGACGTGCAAAATCCCACTGGCTGTATCGACTAGAAACAAGGGTCTTGAACACACACTAAAGCTCACACTCACTCAGAAATGTTTATACATCCCTGTCAGAAGTGTTTGTACAACTATCGTGAGCTGCTGCTCGTGTTGACAAGATTACATTATGATGGGCGGCGAGGAGGGGAGGGGGTCAAATTAGCCATCTGAAAGCTCACCAGTATTGTCTGTGTATGTGTGTGTGTTTACGTCATGATCCGTTCCTGTTTCAGTTGGTTGAACAGTTTGTGTCCTTAGCAATACATCAGACGGTAAAACATGTTTTGAGCGAAACACTAAACCAGTTGGTGAAACATTTTGTGTGCTAATCAATCAGTAAAACATGATTTTATGAGAAAAACTATAGCTCAGTTCTAAGAGTAATCACTTGGAAGGCCGGAGTTCTCCAGTTAGATGCCTGGTTTCACCCCCCCCCTCCCCAAATCTCTAGTTCACTTAAAAATGTCCTTTTCTTTCTCGAGTCATAATTCTTTCAAAATTGTCACAATATTTGAGGTTAAATACAACCAGGGACCAGTTGTTTAGACAATTTGAGTTAGTATAACACAGCTTCTTCCTGTCTTGATAGTAATGAAATGATGAATACGTTTATGCCTTGTTGATGTAACAAATTCCAGACTTCAAGATGTACTGATTATGACAGGACAACAATCACAAACGAACAAGTATAACACTTAACAGGACAACCAAACAGACTCACACATTTATTATACATAAAGATAAAGATATACGTGCAATTCATTCTTTCTCCGGGTCCACAACCCGATAGTTACTTTTCTAAATATGCTCCGGCCTCAGCCTCACATCAATGTATGTACTACCTGCGGCCTATCTTACTGGCTCCTGTTCAACCTAACCTCAATATCTTAATCTCACCTCAATATCTCAATATCACCTCAATATCTTAATATCACATTAATATCTCAATTCATAACGTCCCTGCCTGTAGCCAGACTGCCACGACCAATGTGCCCTCGCTGTCCTCCGCGACAGCTTCACTCAGGCTGGCCTGTGGGTAGCCTTCTGCCCAACCCATGCATCTCACTTATGCTGGCCTATCCCCTGCACTAGTCTCTCCACCACGGGTGGCCTCACTGCCCGACCCCGACACTATAAGAATAACATTACATCTCTATAACACCATACAATTACTATCCACTTCACCACTCATTACGACCCATCAAGTGTACACACAACAGTCCACATTTCACTCACCACACATCTGCACTTCTCTACGGTAACACACCTCCACCGTATTACACAGTACTCAGACTCGCTACGAATCCATGATCCTAACTTACATCTATCGCTCATTGCGCACATCTCTATACGCAGTAATCAATGACTTTCACATTCCTCACATATAACTTATTTACATCATGGTCATAGGAGAATATAGTACATCAATCATCATAATTATCAATCCTTATAGTTCAACCTACCAGTCATCACTGGAATACACAACAAACTCCCGACTGCTCTCTTCACGTCTGTCCCCTTGGACTTTTCGGCTTGCAGTGATCTGACTACTCAGATCTTGCCTCATCTAAGCCTCAACTCACTCACAACACGCACGCTTCAAGTCCCCTTCCCCGCACTTATTGACCCTCGCTCACTCGCTCGTGACATCATCCCCCACCCCAAAAAAATTAATGCAATTAATTTCAAAATCGCATCAAGATAATTGTCAACGAGTGAGAGCGAGCGATATTTACGTAAAAATGACCTACTCATGCCCATAGCACATATTGATACCGAAATCAGGGGAAAACATAATACCTAATACAGAATCAGAATCACTCAACCTATCAACCATTCCTCATATAAAATTTATACTGGCAATATTTTAAGATCGACGCATCGTTCACACAGATGACTGTCAATGTTCATATGTTTCCCAATTTTCAATGACATCACGTTTTCAATCGTGCACACTTTGCGACTCTTCGTTGTTCTGTCTGTGCCTCGAATGTTCCTGTCCTCTGATGTGCAAGCCACTGAAATCTTCACCTAGGCTCGACTAAGGTAGTCGGCGATATGATTGCTGGTTCCTGGAATCGGTTGAATGACGAACGTATACGGCTGTAAAGCCAATGCCAATCTAGATAAGCGAGGGCTAGACGAACGATTCTTAGATAAGAACGTTAGTGGCTTGTGGTCTGTCTGGATGCAGATTTCTCGTCCCATCAGATAACGTCCTAATTTCTGGACGGACCACACAATGGCAAGACACTCCCGCTCTATTACAGAATATCTTCTTTCTCTCTGTAATAATTTACGACTGACATAGCACACAGGATGGAAATATTCGTTCTTTTCCTGTAGAAGACAAGCGCCGACACCAGAGTCCGATGCATCTGTTCTGAGGATAAATTTAGATCGAAAATCTGGCAACATCAGAATGGGTGACGATGACAATGCTGTCACCAATTTATCAAATGCTGTCTGACATACAGACGTCCACTGGACCTTATCGGGCTGTCCCTTCTTAGTAAGGTCAGTAAGAGGAGATGACAAAGAGGAAAAGTTCGGAATGAACTTCCTGTAATAATTTAGAATTCCCACTAAGCTTCTCACTTGTTTCTTTGTCTTAGGGATTTGCAACCCTACTAATTTCTCAATTTTTGTTATTTTAGGTCTCTGAATACCTCTACCCACGAGATGTCCTAAGAATACTATTTCTGGACATGCCAAATACATCTTTGCGGGTTTAGCAGTTAAACCAAAATGACGCAATCGTTTAAAAATTACTGTTAGTGTCTGAATATGTTCAGACCATGACGACGTATGACACGCTATATCGTCAAAGAATGACACGACATCTCTATAACACCATACAATTACTATCCACTTCACCACTCATTACGACCCATCAAGTGTACACACAACAGTCCACATTTCACTCACCACACATCTGCACTTCTCTACGGTAACACACCTCCACCGTATTACACAGTACTCAGACTCGCTACGAATCCATGATCCTAACTTACATCTATCGCTCATTGCGCACATCTCTATACGTAGTAATCAATGACTTTCACATTCCTCACATATAACTTATTTACATCATGGTCATAGGAGAATATAGTACATCAATCATCATAATTATCAATCCTTATAGTTCAACCTACCAGTCATCACTGGAATACACAACAAACTCCCGACTGCTCTCTTCACGTCTGTCCCCTTGGACTTTTCGGCTTGCAGTGATCTGACTACTCAGATCTTGCCTCACCTAAGCCTCAACTCACTCACAACACGCACGCTTCAAGTCCCCTTCCCCGCACTTATTGACCCTCGCTCACTCGCTCGTGACAGTTGACATGGCGACAATACTATTTTAAACCGACATTTGTAAGTGATATAATTTGCAGATTTACATTACGTTCACGTGTCTGACTATGTATCTATGATGTCTCTTTGGTGGGAGTATCAGCCCTGGCACGTACCTATGATGTCTCTGTCGCGGATCGGGATTTTGGGGAATATAGATCAAGAGGTCCGCTTCCCAATCACACGAGCACAAAAAAACAACAACAAATAAACAACTTTCACTCTAAAAACTAAATAAATCAATTTGAGTAACAGACTGCAAAGTTTATATATCTAACAAATTCAAAGATAAAATATACAATAGATAACGAATACAATAGCAACTGAAAATGCTCAACTAAGCTGAGGAGCAACTATGAAGTACTTAAGGCAATGTAATATGAAGTTATCTAAGTCACAATAAATTTACATTCAAAAGAATCCGCGCCCGAGGGCGACGGATCCTGTAAGGTTTAAAGTTCTATCTCTCTTCATACTAAAACATATTTATATAGCGTCTCTGCCAGGCGCGCTCTGGTGTAGTTCACACGTGGTCGCGGGAAATGCATGTGGTCTGGCAGTACTGGTCAACAGTCTACATGTGTAGGTGGCTGTAAATTCAGCATGGAATTAAAATCTTTAGCTCACCATTCGGCCCTCACAATGTGAGGGCTGTTGATATTAGCGCTGTGGGTTTAATGCTCAAACAAGTAGGCTTGGGCTCAGGAGCGTAGATTTCTGACAATGCTCCATCACTGTACATATCAGCTCAATCGCTGCGTCTCTATGACTTCTCATCTGGCTGAGAGCTCGCCGTCCACCTCGTAAATGGATTGTCTACATGTGGCCCAGAACTAAGTTCTGTATGGCCTTAAATACTGGACTGCATCTGCAGCTTACCGTCTAATTCCTGGATTGTGATTGGTGCAACCACTTCTAGCTCAGCTGCCGAACTGAGTTATTTTAAGTAACAGCCCTACGCAACGACCTTGGGTCGACATCAAAGGTCGAATCACTCAAGACAATAAAATGTAATTTTATAGCAATAAATTCTTAACATGTTCAAAACCCCGAGCTTTTACTCTGGATCACGGATTTTCTGTACGGCAACAGACATCTCAATAACATTTAATTCCTACTCACCCCTTCCCTCTCTACTAGACCTAGTTCAAAACACGAGATATAAAAAGTGCTCAGTCATGCACACCTACGCTGTCCGTCTATCCTTCCCCACACCTTCTGTCTATCTTTTAGGAAAAAAACTGTTCAAAACAAATTGTTTACGAGACCACGTTATGCTGGCTCGCACAATAATTACGTTTGTAAAAATTACTCACTGCTCTCTCACAAAAATTTAGTCAGTGGAAACATTTATGAATTAAATCTGTTCTTGACAGTCTCTAGGATTAGTGTATTAGTTAGGACATACTTGTCCAAGAGTCTCTATGATGGGTGTATCGATTTAAACATATATCTATGATGTCTCTATGGTGGGGGTGTATCAATCTGAACATGCATCTATGATGTCTCTATAGTGGGATGTATCAGCCTGGACATATTATTATAACTATGGTATCTCCATTGGGATTTTATCAGTCTGGTCATGTGTCTATGATATCTCTATGGGGATTGTATCAGTCTGAGCATGGATCTATGATATCTCTATGGGGATTGTATCGGTCCGACCCACGTTTCTACGACACATTCACATTAAACAAGGGCAGAGATCTTTGTCTCTCGAGGGCCTCAGCCTATTGCTATTGCCGGCCATTGGCCCCTGTGCATTCATAACATAAGCAGTTACCAATGCAGCCAGTAAGCCATAAGATGAACATCATACATCTTGAGCTGCACGATATTCATTCTCTGTGGTCTAGTGGAAAGCGCTGGTGCCCGTGCGATGAAAACCATGCATCTCAAGATACACGATGTTCATCCTCAAAATGTGATATAGGTGAAATCATAAAGGTGTCGAGATCTCCACCATTTAACAACATACAATAATGAGGACGGTACCAAAATGTAGATCGTTCTTTGCTGGTTTATTTTATTCAAAAAACAAAAAAATCTAAAATTTTCGATCTACACTCTGTTCATTGTAGGCATGCGATATGTCTATGGGGACTGTATCAGTCTGGCCATGTATCTATGATATCTTTATGGGGCTTGTATCAATCTGGACCTATATTATATCTATATCTCTATGAGGATTGCATCAGTCTGAACATGTATCTATGTTATCTCTTGGGGATTGTATCGGTCTGGACATGTATCTGTGATAACTCTGTAGGGAGTATATCAATCTGGACATGTATCTATGTTATCTATCTGGGGATTGTATCAATCTGGGCATGTATAACATCTCTATGGGGATTGTATCAATATGGACCTGTATCAATGGAGGTCTCTTGGAGATTGTATCAGTCTGAACATGCATTTATGGTATATTTATCGGGATTGTATCCGTCTGGACATGTACCTATGATTTCTCTATGGGGATTTTATCAGTCTGGACATTTATATATGGTATCTCTATGATGGGTTTATCAGAGCAGAAAATGAAACAAAGAAGAAAAAAAAAACACACACACACACACACAACCTATATTGAACTTATACATGTGTCTTTGTATTTTTCAGGCGCATGCACCTCTACAAGTTTTGTTTACAATGGAAACCAGTGGGGCTGATATGTCACAAGCACTTCAGGTATTCCCGAGCTTCACCTCCACCCCAACCCTTTGGTTTCTAGCTCTGGTACAGTCACTGTCATGACATGTCTGTGTATTTTTTAAAAAGTGATTCTGTAACTGAATTCAGAATCTAGAAGTGAATAGTGACAGTACGGGAGAGTGGCGCACGACTGTGAAGTGGTCAAGCAGATTTGTATACAGATTCTGATTCAAATTTAAGAATTGAAAAAAAAAAAAAAAACGATTTTGACTTTGGCGAGAAATGGTCATGACTTTTACTTGCAGATTGTCTAAATTTTTGTATAAAAGAAAAAGAGAAAGAAAGTTTTCTACCGCGGCATTTTATTACCCATGATGCTGGCACAAAAGATTGCCGATCTGTTCCAGTAGCGAAACTAATTTTCTGTTTACGCATCATCAGGTTCAGTTGTTCCTATCGAAACTGACTGGAACTACTCTCGGAGCATCAGTTATGGATCTATTGGTCATAACCAAAGAAGTTTTGTTGACGGTAAGTTACAAAAAAACAAATTAATAGATAATTGTGTAAATTGCTGACCTGCTACTAGACAGGTGGATGGATGGATGGATATATGGATGGGTGGATGGATGGATGGATGGACGGGCGGGCGGACGGACTGACGGATGGATGGACGGACGGTCTGGTGGATGTATGGATGAATGGATGAATGGATGGATGGACGACGGGCGGATGGGAGGATGGATGGATGGATGGATGGAAGGATGGATGGGTGGGTGGGTGGATGGATGGATAGATAGATGGGTGGATGAATGGATGGATGGATGGATGAATGGATAGATGGATGCATGCATGCATGCATGCATGGATGAACAGATGGAGGGAAGGACAAATGGATGACTGGATTTCAGAACTGACTACAATTTCTCTTCTGGACACTCTCCTCCCCCAGTTTGTCGGTGCTTACCTGACCTATTTCTTCCTGTTGCTACAATTTCGCATCTGAAGAGGGAAGTAACCTGGGCCTATGTGGTTCTTTTTGCTGTACAAGACTTGGTAAAATTCTCCTCGTTCATAGCTTCAACAGGTAGTGGAGTTACAACAAGTGCTCACGTGAAAGACAAACATACTGAACAACAAGAATAATACTAACAGCAATAACAACAATGCTGGTTCTCTCCTGTAGTCAATCATGGGGGGGGGGGGGGGCTCATATCTGCAAGTGCCAACACAGGTGGTCAGAGGCGGCAACCAATGTCTGAAAAATGCTTGATCAGTGAAAAAGTCTCAGCAAGAGACGAAACTCTGTGGCCTTTGATGTTGTGAATCTGGACAGCAAGAACAGAAGAACTAAATGATCGATTTACGAACAGCTATCGATGTTTACATGGTGTATGTGTAGCAAGTGCAATGAAGAAACGAGTGGATTTTTTTCAGATTCTACAGGAAAAGGCACATTAGAAATATCATTTAACTTTCAAAGCTTACAAAAAATGATGGCTTCTCTAAATCTAGATCTAGATATAGAATGTATATCAGTTATACCATGTGACATTTATTTTATTATATGCTTGGCTGTGTTTGTGAATGGTGTTTGCCGATGTGCATTTGTGTTATGAACGAGAAACATTGGGTATACATAGTTATACAAGCAAGAGATATGTATTTCTGAGAAATATAATGCCAGTATTCACCCCCCCCCCCCCCCCCCGTGAGTTCGCATTGTCGTAAAGACATTTAAGAATATGTCATTTAATTTTTGGTACAATCTGCTGTTGCCCTTGGGTCGTCATGCCAACAAATTTTCAAGTACATGTACCTAAAGGTCAAAATTTAGAGAGAAACCAAGGCCTTGCTCAGGCACAGAATACACTTCCTTGTGTAATGGGGTGAACCATAACAGCGCTGAGTTATAGCTCGCTGTGGTGAAAGGGGGATAAAGCTGTTTATTTTGACTAGCTGGACCACTAGAGTGGTCAAGGGGAAGTAACCACACAGAAACCATAGATCATCTCCCCTTTTTGTTGATCGCGCACTTGACATGAGTCATGTAGTGTTGAGTAACATTCCCAACTGATGTACTCACTGCGCCAATTTTTAAACCATGATCTTAGCGTTGTTTCTATTGTCCAGGATTGGTCAATTTAAGTGACCATCTCTGGTTCCATAGGTGGAATCTTGTTATGTATCACTACATTGTAGGTTTTGTTTGGTATTTATCTTGTTAAGTAATATTTTATTAAGATAGTGTATTTAGAACATACACGAGCAGGAGGGTAGTTTCTAAAAATGTTTGTACTTGTTATATTTTTTGTTAGAATTTGCACTTAGTGAACTGTAAGGGAGTAAATGGGTTGCGCGTTTTGGGTGACGCCTAGATGATAGCGTGGGTCAGTCAGTTCCACCCAAGTCTTCAAGACAGCAGGACATCTTATTCTGTCCTGACTAAAAAGAACTTATAAATATTTCAAGGGATTGGTGAAGTGCAAGCTTTAATGTAGCAAGTGTGAATTCCTTTGGCTAATTCACCGCGCCTATCGGTTGGGTTTATTGTCTTGCGTTTATTGTGGTTTATTGTCTTGTGTTTATTGTATTGTGGTTTATTGTCCTGGTTTATTGTAGTGTGCTTATTGTGAATTGTATTGTGTTTATTATTTGATTTGTTTTTTTCTTTTCTTTTTAATAAAATTGGTGTCCTCTCATAACCTGATAGTTTTGTTCTATGTTTGACTGTGTGAGATAGCTAGGGAGACCGCTCGCCCCGTCCTGTTACACTGTATGTTTTAAGCTTGTAAGAAAATGTCGATACTTCCTGGATATTGAACAGTGTTTCTTTGCCTTCCGTCTATAGGCAGGGTCATTTTTGTTGAGAGACAGCATGGCAAAGTACATCCGATAATGTGCCCTTTAATAGATCAGAGGAACGGTGTCTTTTCACCCAGAACTGGGTTAACCATAATTATGAGCCCGTACAGGACCTTACCATCTTTCACTGGATCAGAAATCTTCCTACCCCGTGATGTAAACACTGATAGTTTCGAGTCTTTTCCTATAGATTTCCTCCTCAAATCAAAGTTTAAAAAAAAACTCGGGTTCAATTGTGTATGTGAATAAAAGAGTGGTCCCACTCTAGATCCATTACTTTTGAGAAAATCGAGTTCAAATTCCTCTTTTTCTTTCGTATAAATAGTAGGCTAAGGGGAAAATGACAAGAAATAATTAGATAATTAATCGAGGACTGCGCTGTAAACTGCCGTAATTTGTTTTTTCACCAATTTTTCAAAGAAGCAAAAAACGGAATAGCTTTCATTATCGGACTTAGTAGTACGACATTTGGCTTTCAACATTTAATCCCCAACTGTCAATACAATCTGTGGCCTGTCAAGGTCAGGGCCGTCTTAATATCACTATGGGCCCCTGGGCGATGCAATAGGCTGCGGCGGGATTTTCTCTCCCGTTTCAAAAACCAATAAAAAATGTGCCTGCATGGGACCCCCTAAACCCCTGGAGCCCCGGGGCAACTGCCCAGTCTGCCCAAGCGTTAAGACGGCACCGATCAAAGGCTGCAAGAATGCCAAATACCTCAATTATATGAAAAAAAAAAAAGTCGAGCTACGATACTTTATCATGCGATCCTCGATTTCTGCTTGGGGAAATTACTGGTAATTGTGTATTCCATAAGCTAACTGGAGAGTCCTGTACACGCACATAAGATCATCCCAGTTGCCATGAAAGGTGGAGTTAGATCTCTGTATTACTATTATTCATGAGCACGTTAATGTGGCTAGTACGTTTTTGGGGAGGTGTGGTAACAATGGAAAAGAATATGTATTAATATGTTCTGATGGTGCAGCCAATCGAAAGTTTGTTCCATGCTTGAAAGATTCAGTAAAAGCTTGTGTACACACAATCATTGATATTTAATGCCTCTGATGTCAGGCAGTTCTGAATAAAATAACATGGACACTCATTCTACCAAAGTCTCAAAAGAACCAGGGTATTTTCTGCAATAGACATTATGCAAATTGCATCTCTATTTATCCCGTTTTGCCTGTTCAGATTTGAATCAATGACAGGTTTCCCTGTGTTTTACAGTAATCAGGACATTCCCAACCCGCTTGACAAATCAGGCAGTTCCATGGTGTGTTTTGTCCTTTTATTTGGTGGTACTGTTGGGTGAACTACGAGTGGCTAATGTGGTTACTGCGTGGGTTCAATAGTAACTCCCTTAAGGATACACAGGATTAACAAACACAGGGTTCTGCTGGCAATCTTATTTATTCAAAGAGCCTAACAAAGGTATCACTACCAAACAAAAAAAGCCCAACCAGCCATAAGCTGGAACAAGAGAAAAAGACGAAAATATGGTTAGGATATAATGACAACATTAATCAGGCAATCAATGGTGGACATACATATTAATAGTATTAAGTATTAAATCAAACAACAACAACATAATATAGAATTTAAGCAATAACCAACTGGATATGTATGCATGGAATAAAATAGCGCTAAGGTTAATGAATAACAACTACTAGTGGCTATATCATATACACAAGGAGTTTCCTAGTACACTGGCAACACAAACCAATGTACTAATCAAAGTATGAAGGACATAACAAATGAAGGGGCAAGAACACAATAGTTTCGCTCCACTGAGCCGGTGTACAGCACATCCAGAGTGGCCATTCCATTTAATAACGCAGTGGCCAACATGGCCCACTGACCGTCCATAACACAGACGCTGCATCCCAATGCAGGCCATCCTCATAGGCCCACTCCCATTATTAGTACTAACCCGCCCCAGGGCTATTGTATTGGTTACTTCCCTTCCCAATCGATACTCAAGGGTCATGCCCTTTGACCTTAGCCGCGGAGCTATGCCGCCAGGCTAACATGTGTATGACACACCACTAGATACATAAAGTAATGTGTACATTCCTTAAAATGAAACTGCCCTTCACACACTTACGAAACTCATAGAAGCATAATACATCTGGATAACTATAATACATGCACATGATATATATATATATATGTCGGCGAGACTCATTGCAACATGTGTAGACTCACTGAAACATTGTTCATCCACCGCCGCACATAGAACAATCCTGGGGCTCACCCATGTGAGACCCAACTAATATTATACATCTCCAATACATGTAATTAATTACACATCTTAAACACTAAACACGCAATCACAATCACACTGCTCTCTATAGCATAGTGGTACTGGCAAGGTACATAAATACCCGTAATACAATCAAGTGTGTAGTGCCGCTCGCTATAACATAAGTCATCCACATCAACATGTCAGGAAATCCTCACTGCCTACCACAACAAGGCAATGCTACACACACACTATATATATGCACACAAGCAAATCGTGATAGCTTGGTTAGCGAGCCATCATTATCATCTAGCACCGCAAACGTTAACTTTGACAATAAAGTCACAATATCAAGACACTGCGCTGCATCGCGCATCTTACACGTCTAATGACAATGGCAATTACCGTTGATTGCCGGACTCATAATGGTCTCTGTAGATCAGCATTCTCTACGTGGCATCCAAGAAAGGGGGGGGGGGTGCGCAAATTAAAGTCACTTCTAATATAATAGTCTCCAACTTACCCAAAGTTTCTCCGGGTCCTGTGCTACCGCTCCATGCCTTATGGGGCGGGGTGGCGATGGCAAGCGTCGGCAAGCCTCTGAGCTGCTACGGGCCCGGGTTGCTGGTCTGGGTTCACTGTGCTGTCGGCTCTTGTCTCTGCGTCTTTGATGGAGTGTGCTGACCACTCGAACTCGCATCTTATTTATTAGCCAGCGCGGACGTCCGAGAGAGCTATTACGTAGTCCAATTGGACGAGTGAAAGGCTCGGACATGGAGTCCAGCCCGACAACATAACCGGTTAGGGTCCTAACACAATCGAATTTACAGTACGGTTAAAAGGGTGCACACAAAAGTCAATTAGGTATCCCAGTAAACTGCAGAAATTACTCTAACGTCCCCTCCAGCTATAATTGAATAAATTTGACCCAGGTTGGAATTATCGGGGATAACATGCGTCTAACTCATAGTTTACTTTAAATCCGAGACCCTCTTATTAATTATTTCAATAGGATATGTGCATCAAAGTACAACAAAATTAGTACCATTATAAAGTAGAAACTTGCTGCTACAATTCTAGCTGACTACTTTTACCAGAAACCCGGTAATAGTTTTAATACTCACGCACCAGAGTTACCATGAAAGCACATTAAAAATAGAAAGTCGTTCATCCTCTCACAGTACAGTAGACAGGACAGATACCCCACAGTTGACAGCTAGAACAGACAATGCCATGATGTGTCTTGTCTTTTGGTGGTGCAGTAATCAGGACATTCCCAACCCGCTTGACAAATCAAGCAATCCCATGGTGTTTTGTCTTTTAGTGGTACAGGAGTCAGGACAGGTACCTCCGAGTTGACAAAACAGACAATTCCATGATGTATCTTGTCTTTTGGTGCCACAGCTGGATGGACAGTTATCACTAATCCTAACAGAACGTCGGCGCGAATGGCTCGGTGCGCAAGCATCCTGTCGTCATCATCTTGTGCGCCGCCAGATCCATACTCGTGTATGCAACCAAACGTTTTATGAGTGTATGAGTCTGAAAATTTGTTGTGACTGTTTCTGATGAAAGTTATAACTGTCTTTGATAAATGTTGTAACTGTTTCTGATTTATGTTGTAACTGTTTCTGATTTATGTTGTAACTGTAATTTCTAAAATTTATGTAATGGGTGTGAATTATTATATCACAGGTTTAACTCTTTACGTGCTAGTCACCTATATATCGGTTCTTCCGCTGATCCCCATTGTGCCAATCGCCGATGTATCGGTGCACAAGAATGGCAAGCTATTTTCTTTCGGGAAGAAAGAAAACTGACTTTCTATTATAATATGTTGCTGTAGTCAGTCTTCATCCATCTCCCCCAGTATTTTATTCCTGTATCGGCAAATGTGGTAAAATTCGTGGCACACAAAGAGTTAAACAATAATCATACTCCCAGTAAAAACCTACTGATACTTTTTATTTTTTATCATGGAGTTTATGCCCAATGCTTCTTCTAGTCCTTCAGCCATACCGTCAAGACGCCACTGAGCAACATTTATTACAGGAAGTTTTGTGTTCATATTCTGCAGTTTTAATCACCATCTGAATGATTCGTGGGGGTACAAAATACGAATTCTGATATCGAATGAACGTAGAGACAACCTAGTGACAAAAAGGGGGACGGGAAAAAAGCAACAAAAATATAAATTAAATATGAATAGCCGTGCAGATATCACAGTAGAACACAGAGAGGATTTTCTTTTATTAACTCTGCATTTGGACAAACTGAACTGATGTCAGATAAATTATTCATGGACTTCACCACTCTATCACCAGACTCAACCATTCAGTTGAAAATTAATGTAGCGGGAATATGGACAAGTATGATAAAAATGATAATTTTGGCTAACTTAAAATGATGAAAAGAGAAGAAAAAAACAATCAGATTATAACAAATACTGTAACATTAGACTGTGATCAGTTGGACTTACCATAGGTCACAGTGAAAACACTAATGACCAGGAGACTCAACATTGTTGTAAATTTGCCCGTATTTTCAACAAAGACTTGGATTTGATTACTAAAACTGTGCCAGGTTCTGCAAAAAGTGGCATGAAACAGTTCCAGATAGCACATTTTTATATTTGTTCCATGAACTTTTGAACTGCCCGTCATTCACAAATAGGCCAAATGTTTGTCACGACTCTAGTTTGTGTTTTGGTCACAAGTGAAAATTTGATCATCTGGAGTCTTCTCACAGTCATCTGTGTGTACCTAAATCTGAATTTACGAATCTATTACAAATTGTGGTCAAAAGAAGTAGTATATTTTTCTGCCCCTTGGCTTCACGTTGTGTATATATGGTCAGTTTAATAATGATTCGACTGTTCTAGAGGTCATTTCGATTTCTGCATACAAGCGTCAGCCATAGAAAACAACACAAGTACAATTAACTGGGCTTCACTGTAAAAGAAAATGCTGGAGAAATCTGGATTTGGATACATCTGGGAAAGCCAAAAAGTTGATCAGACTTTTATCTGAATTTGAACAACGCCTACGTGACAATTTTCAACAAACATGCCTCAGTGATATAGAGCATTTAAGTGAGAATCGTCTATATAGGCCCTATAGACATTTAGCTGTTGAATTTTACTCAGAAAATTATTTACAGGAAGTAAAGCAGAAGCATTTAGGGATAGCCATAGCAAAGATAAGATTGGGCTCTCACAACTTTATGGTGGAGAGGGGAAGGTGGCAGAGGCCTAAACTGGAGTATGTTATGAGATTATGTGAGACCTGTAATGAATTGGAGGACGAATTTCACGTGTTACTGACTTGCAAAAAATTCAAAGATATAAGGAAACAGTTTTCGCCATCTTGGCTACTTGTTAGACCAAGCATGTTTAGGCTTATAAATTTTCTGTCGTCGATGCACGATAGAGAACTACATTCGTTTGCAGTTTTGCAATAAAGTTCTAAGCGAATACAATAATGTCGCTTTGTGACTTCTCCTAGCGAAGTCTGAAAACTGAATTCATTTTCGTGTGAAAAAATAAATTATAGCGATAACTTCAGTTGTAGTAAATTTACAACAGATAAAGGTGAGGAAAGATCAGGGGGGGGGGGGTTTAAGGATTGAAATATGATGACTGTTGCTGGCAATTACAAGTTGTATTTTATAGTAAGTAAGTGTATAAATAGTAAAATACTGCAGGCAGCAGGGAGCGGAGAGAGTGAACGACCGTGCATTTTGTCTGTTTGTTTTTAATGTTTTCAAAGATTGTTTACATGATCTGTGTATTTTGAATTGGCCGCCAGGGCCTACAATAAACTGAAATTGAACTTGAACCTTTTACAGTTTTTGTTTTTTTCATTCATCATATTGAACCCCAAAATCATCTCACTGTTATAGACGGAAGTAAAAAAAAAAAATGACGTCGATACCATACATAATTCATTTATTCCATACAAATCCATAATTCTTTCCTGCAGCGAAGAAAAAATAATCTATAATTGAACTTTACATTGCACGAATCTGTTTAGTTCACAATATAGCCATTACAGCAACAGCTTTGTATTATAATTTAGCTGAATAGCACTAGCAGTGGAATGAAATTGCAAGTAAAATAATTAAATTTTCCCTGTGTTTTTTAGCAGTGAATTGTGATTGAAATCTGTGGGAATGTAAATATTTATAATGAACCTTCAACTCTGAGATTTCGCCATGCAAAGGTTTGCTTTACATTTTAAACTTTGAGCCTCATTATCAACTGTTCTATTACAATTCTGTAAAATTAATGTTGAAATTATTATTACTGACATGGATAAACATTCTTATAGTAATGACGGCGAGCGTACTGAGTAATACATGTATTTTGAAAGATCTTCATCCAAAGGAAAAAATGTAATGTCTTTTTTTTTTTCTTACGCTGTACTTTCATGTTTACGGAAACGGCCATGGCAGCGGACACCTCAGGAATCCACCAAGGAGTAAAAAGACAGGATGTTTCCAAGTGTACGGACGTGGTGTTTCCGGACACATGAAAATATTCTTTTTATTTCACTACTTAAAGGGTTGTTGACATGTCCATCGGCGCTTCCGTACCCATGAAAACCCAGTCTTAGGGTACGACTTAAAATCGACGTTCTGTATATATATGTGTGGTTGCCATGGAAACATCGCAATCTTGGATTTTAAGTTTCCAAAAAGTGTCAGATTCAATATAGAAAGGCTTCGCCAAATTTTACTGGATAATAATTATTATTAACCTTCTCTTGTGTGTTATTCAATCCGATTAAAAACTTTACACAGGGCATTTTGATATCTTTCACAGATCTTTTGTTATGACTTTTTGAAAAGGGTATGTAGCGGAATTCCATTTTTTCCCCTATTTTCTATCACACACAAAAAAAAATCATTAAAAAAAAAAAATGAAAATTTAAACAAATTTCCTTCTGTGTGAATTTTAAATTTGTTCAAACATGCTGTTAGCCACATCTTATACCAATTGGTCAATAAATAAAAAACTGTTCAGACATTACAGAAATAAAAGTGCAATTTCGAGAAAATCGCATTTGAACGTTTTTTTCAATAAAAATGTTATTGGAAGGTGTCCCACATCCCTCAAAACACCCCTTGTTGGTGTGCTGGGCCTCAACAATGATTTGCAGATGTTTATGACAGATGTGTACGGAGGAGTAGGGGGAACAGAACGGTTGGGGGAGGGGGGGAGAGAAACAGTATAGATTATAGGATAGAACGGTGTCATGAGGCGGATGTGAACTGTTTAGAGCACTCGACTGCACGAGGGTCGCCTTGCAACACTCAACCAGAAAAACACACAAAAAACAAAAGCCTGTAAGCGGTATAATCTAAATTAAGATGTATGCAAGATATTACGGTACAAATGCAAGGACTATAGTATTATATCGTAGCCAGTCTAAAGTTGTAGATCCCACCCACCAGCAATGCTTAAGACTGCCATTGAAACCATAGCTTTTGCGTGTAACTATCTTGATGCTGCACTATAAAACATACCCAGTAGTAATTCTGCTATGCTGCAGCCATTCCACTTCTCAAACATGCACCAGTTAGGTTATGGTATGTGAACGTAAATCATGTTATTTATCCTCAGCTTAATCATCATCATGATTATAATATTATAGATAGATATGTACTTGTCGGCCCGTTTGATAAATATAACAAAAACAAAAAATTTCTTGTCGGATTACATACAAACACATGCAACTCAAGATGTATAATGTGGAAGCTTGGCTGCAGATCTGTACTACTACTAGTTCAATGTCAAAAGGTATCAGAAGTTTGACTACCATGATTACCTCACCAATTTCTGACAAGAGCAGTGCAAGGCTGAATGAATGTCACTACAAGGCCTCAATTTTGCAAATTGACAACAGTGTTAAAAACAAAGCCGCTCATAAGTAACTGATGTGGCTCCCTTAAATTTTGAGTTTCATTTTCCAGACACATCTAGTGAGGTTATGTAAAGCTGATAGGCAAAGTCAACAGAACACGTCATTCCCATCTCCTACCTGCAGAGAAATAAGCTGTCAAAATTAACAAAATCTTTTTTCAAACTGTGAAATTCTAATGTCTGACATCTAACAGTGCAAAGTACACAGAAACACAATTTCCGGTGAAGCACTGTGAAAAATAAATTCTCTGTTACTCTGGAAGTGATCAGATTGTGAACTATTGGTACTGAATGATGTTTTTCAAACCATCTCTGAAGCATAACTCATGTAAATAACATAAAATTTGCAGTAAGATTACTATCATCAAAGACTAGAACCACTCCAGTCCATTCGAATGAAAAGACCAAATATTGGTTGAGGATTGTGTTATCTTTTCTCACTTCAGCCAAGCTTCCACATCATAGTGCAACAGGATAAGCACAGTACAAACAATAAAAACATAGGATAGGCAACAAGGCCGACACAGATTAACACACGTGGATGCAACAACTTAATAACTGACATGTTTAAACTGGCAGGCTGAATGTCTTATGACTGGGCAGAAAACTACTGAAACATTGAGGATACACTCAAGTCTACAGACAACAAGATGGATTAGAAAAAGAGCAGGAATGAAGCAAAATGCACTCTTCTTCTGAGCTTGTGTAAACAAATGTGTGTATCCCTAACCTTTCTCATTCTACTTCCGCACAACTCAAATGTATTTTAAATTTATTCTTTAGACTACAATTCTGTAACACTGAATCTGATGATTATCTGAATCCTCCACTCCAAGAGGTTTAACTGAGGGATGAAACCAGACCCTCCAAATCAGCTAGTACAGATGTGTTTGTTTGGCCGCTGCAATTGTTAAACACAGGAAAAAAGGATAAGAACAAATAAGCAGCAAGCAGATACAGTGGAACTCGGATACAACAGCATTCACGGGACCTCTGCAAAACTGCCATTCTAAGCGAGGTGCCATTATAGGTAGTATTCCAATTCATTCTTCCACCTGATTTCGTACACATATAATATGGAAGTTAATGCATGAGCTTTCTGTGATTCACACACATGTATACACTTATTATTGCTAAGTAATAAACAGTTTGTTCTATGTCAGTGGCAATACTGCACTGGTCTACAGAAATGCTAGCGAGATCAAGGAAAGAGAACCTAATTGAACAATCACAATGACAAAATAGGCACAGTACCAGTTTGTTGTTTCTGGCGTGGTTATTCATAAACTAAGAACTAATAAATAATTAAAAATGGATAACAGTACAACACATGAATGAATATGAAATCATGCCATAAAAGCGTGAACGGATAGTTAATGAGGTTACTTCAGAAATATAACTTCCAATCCTTCCTTCTGTTCTCATCGCATGCGCCCCCCCCCCCCCCCCCCAAGAAAAAAAAACTCATTCAAATAGGTTGCAAAACACTGAACCTGAAGAATAACAAATTTGGAGAGAATGGAAAAAAATACCGTGGTTTAAGATTTTTTAAAATAAAAGCTTTGTAAATCTCCTACGTGAAACTGAACCCAGGTTCCAATTCTTGCAAGTTTACTGCCTTAATTACAATGCGAAAGAGACCAATAACTTAAATCAGCGTTGAGCAAGTTTTCCTCCTACCCTTCCTCTATGATATAATTTTTTATCATTCAGCAATGTAAAACTGCATCATAACCTTCAAATGCTCAGAATCTGTCTCTAATAAGAACAAAATATTTGACGATATTACAAAAAAGCAGTAATTATCACTAAACGTGAATGTAGCAAAGAACACCAACACATGAATGAATGAAAGAAGATTTTAAAGCCAAAGAAGAAAAGAAAAAAATCATTAAAAAAAAAAATATATAACATTTTAAGCCTTTACTGTATCTTGTGGCTGAGCCTGGAACAGGGCACTTCAGACCTAACCATTATCTTACAACAAGGAGGACAAGGTGGTCTAGAGGCAAGATGCTCGCTTCTGATGCCAAGGGTCCCGGTTTCAAAACCCGGCCGCTGCAGGCATGTTGGAAATTTGGGATTTTTCTCAAATTTTCGTGTCCCTGATCCTATTGGGGGGTAGGATCGAGTACCTAGTCTTCTCGGATAAGGACGAAAAAATTCGGGGGGCCCATGTGCACGTTGCGCATGTTAAAGATACCTTGGCAGTTGGAAATAATAAAAAAGAGCAGGCCTAACAGGCCGCTGCCCGGGCAAAATTAAATAAAAATTCATCCCCTCCTCCCTCATACCCCCCCCCCCCCCAAAAAAAAACATCAACTGGCGCTGCACTGTGTGGCGACGACGCGCCTGCTCCGGTTATAACTGGGCTGCAATGGCACAAAGGCAAATTTCCCAAATGGGATTAAAGCGTTATACAGATACAAATACAAAATACAAACTAATCTGTACAGATATCAGACAACTTGGGCTTAGACAACCAAACTATATCTTTCTCATCATTTTCTACGTTTGGAAACAGAATATTTTTCTAAATATACAGTGCAGCTCCCCACTATCAGTCTAAGTTGATGCCGACCAACAAAAGGACTGGGGCAGAATGGCAATGTAGGGCCTAGGCCTACTGTTTTGCAGCTCATAGATTTAGTAGATAGACTATCCCTCATGGACATAGATCTATTTACTTGAATTAATGGAGACAGAAGGGATGAGGATTAGATTAGAACCAAATCTCTTAATTCTTTTCTTTTTTTTAAATTATAGAGCAAATACGAAGATGCATGATGAAATGTGAATCAACACATACGAATCAGCCACGTGCCAGTGCTACGGCCGAGCGATCAAAATTCCTTCATTTTATTATTAATCACGTTAAAACCTCAATTTAATGCTTTTAAACTTAACGTCCAAAAAGTACAAATAAATACGAATGAAAGCTTCTGGCTGGATTCTTGATCTCACGGGCTGTACACCCAAACACGACACGCGTCTTCAACATTGTTACCATGGTAAACTAACACTGCTTCGCCCCCAGTTCGGTGCTATGGTGATACTGTAAATGATAAGTTAAAATGCAAGCTTTGTATCAGTGTGGTCAACTTGGTATACATTCAGGAACAAGCAGGACATGTCACTGTTAATAAATCAAAAGGGTTGGATGCCAGCACTCTCGGCGGAGTTCATGATCTGTTCAGGAGAAGAAGGCAACATTGGTCTTTAACTAACATCCTACTATAATGGCGCTAAGGGTGAAAGTTCTGCCCTCAAAAGCCCTTTTTGGGAGGGCTGGAAGCATTCTCATCGTCTATAACTCAACTTAATGTGATGTAAGGGAGGGGAAAATATAAAAATGCTGCAAAATCTGGGTAATTTGTTCAGTTTGCATAATTCACACGTAAAATTCGCAATAAACACTTCCGACTCCATGCTTTTAGGACAGGGACATGCTATTATGATCTATTTTAGTATCGTGATGCAGTTTCCCTCACTGTTCATTCGCTGAAAGAAGCAAATTGTGAATTAACGAAAACATAAATCGCCTGTAAACTTAAGCGAAAAAGCAAACTCCAGAGTTGGCTAGGAATCCGAGTCGATACTGATTCTGTCATTGTATTTCTTTGTCTGTGGAAGGAACCTTACTTTGTGTCCTGGATCTAGATTTAAGTAATAAAGATATTTCTCCCGGGCAGGGCTGAGTAACTCAGCTAGTAACTCTAATGGTTTCAACATCCTCTTCAACAGGAACCTTGGGAAAGGGAATACTCTATTTTATACTGAAAAACAGATGACTTGACCATATAACATATCGTGCTCAACTCCTTGAGGTCCTCCAAGTCAAAATGAATATGAGCTGTAAAAGCTATAAATGTCAAGAAAAGATCAACTTCACATACTGTGATCTCAGGATACCTGCACATCATCACATGTAAGATTTCATGATTTCACAGAAACAAGCAAAACCCCAAATACCCCATCCATGTTGGTACCTCCAGTCAAAGTTTAAAGAAACTGTACTGGCAGTGAGAAATTTACTTCTTCCACTTTTTCCAAAGAGCAAACAAATATATTGGAATAGATAACACTCCTAATCATCAATTTCAGTAAATAAGTCCAAGCAAATAAAGAGTTTGGTTTCAACGGGATATCAATTTTCACAGTTCTCAGGGTGAAAATGAAATGGAGCAGAAACATTGAGATTCCATCAAAATTCTGAGAGCTGTAGAATGAAATGCATTATATATATATATATTTATCTTTAAGTGCTTTCTGTAACTGCATGAAAACATTACATTTGATGTCATGTCAACACCTGTGCAGAAAAATCAATCATAAACCAAATGATCATGTTATGCTTTCTGCTTGCCGTCTCCTGGTAACCTACAACCATAAACAGTCCAAAGGTCAAGTCACCATCAGTGTGGCTCATCAGCTCCATTGATTTATCATTCAAACAGATCCCCTGCATTGTCCAGTAAAACTGTTTTGTGCAAACATCTGAAATGAAGGAAAATATGGTCCATGACACTTTTACCCAGCACTTGAGCATTGATCTAATAGGTGTCAACTGTACTAAATATGGCATAATGGTTTCAGTTGAACTATGAGGAACATAATGCAGGGAGGAAGTGACACATACACATTTGGTTGTTCATAACATCAACAGAAACAGATAATGACAAACTGTTCTCAGAGTTATATGGCCAAATTCAGTACCATTTGTGCTGTGAACAAACTGAGTTATGTATATTTTAGTAACACTGTAACCAGCATATGTCTAAAGATGAGGATAATACATGAAAACTAAACTTACACTATGACTATACAACTATTCCCACCTAAATTATCAATCAACTCATTAAAACAATGAAGCTGGAATGTAGATACAGGAAGACTCAGAAAATTGGGTGATAATTACAGTAGGCATCCTGCAGGCTCGGAAGACTATGCAGTTGCACTCTGGGCGTTTTTTCTGGTACAGAGTCTGGTGTGGCTGGCCAGTCTGATGCGGGAATGGCAGTCTCTGTAGCAGAAGGCACAGATGAAGTCTGAGGCTTATCTGACTGCCTGGGCGGCAGCTTTTCTTCTCATCCTCTTTGCCTCTTGCTGCTGAGCAAGAGTCTCTTCGAAGTTGGAGAGACCTTTCTGCACAATCTGTCTCCAGACTGACCGTTCCAGGGCTGTTGCTGCTCAGTTATTCTGGTCAATGTTTAAAGCTTTTAGGTCCCTCTTGCATTAAATCGCAGCTGTGGTCTGCCTGTGGGACCTTTTCCCTGTACAAGTTCTCCACAGATGAGATCTTTAGGGATCCGTCCGTCATACATGCGCACGACATGGCCAAGCCAGCGCATGCGTCTCTGTTTCAGCAGCGTGTACATGCTGGCACATCCAGCTCTTTCCAGGACAGTGCTGTTTGGGATCTTGTCCTGCCAGGTGATGTTCAGGATGCGTCGGAAGCAAAGCATGTGAAAAGCATTAAGCTTTCGCTCTTGTCGGGCACGCAAGGCCCAGGATTCACTGCCGTACAAGATGGTGCCCACGACGCAGGCTTTGTAGATTTGGATCTGTATGTGTTCTGTCAGCTTTCTGTTGTTAAATGCTTTCTTTTTTAGTCGGGTCATGGTGGTAGCTGCCTTGCCGATGCGTTTGTCAAGCTCTGCGTCGTGTGAGAGGGTATCTAACATGGTTGTGCCCCGATACACGAAATCATGGACGACATTCAGTTTGTGACTTCTGTTTTTTTTTCAAGCTAATGGAAAGCCCGCCGTCCTGGCAGGCATCGCTGAAGTGAGTCATGAGCTGCTGCAGATCCTCAGCTGAGTGAGCAGTTACTGCAGCGTCGTCTGCAAAGAGGAAGTCACGCAGGCACCTCAGCTGGACTTTCGTCTTGGCTCTTAGTCTGGAGAGGTTGAAGAGCTTTCCGTCTGACCTGGTTTGGAGGTAGATGTCTTCAGTTGCAGAACTTTCAGCATCACAGCAAAGAAGATTCCAAACAGGGTGGGAGCCAGGACGCAACCCTGTTTTACTCCACTCCGTATGTTGAAGGCAGCTGATGTTGAGCCATCAAAGATGACGGTGCCTTTCATGTCTTCGTGGAAGGATCTGGTGATGCTGAGAAGTGTGGGTGGACATTCGATCTTGGGAAGTATCTTGAAGATGCCATCCCTCCTGACCAGATCGAAAGCCTTTGTGAAGTCTATGAAGGCAATGAAGAGTGGCTGTCTCTGCTTCCTGCATTTCTCCTGGAGTTGTTTGAGGGAGAAGATCATGTCTATTGTGGATCTGTTGACACGGAAACCGCACTGTGATTCAGGGTAGACTTGCTCTGCAAGTGAGTGGAGCCTCTCCAGTACGACTCGTGCAAAGACTTTCCCAACAATGCTAAGAAGGGATATGCCACGATAGTTATTGCAATCGCTCCTGTCACCTTTGTTCTTAATGTAACACAGGACGGGTAAACCGAGCGGTCTCTCTATCGCTATCTTATCTGACACCAAATATGTAACACAGGAACGGGACGAGCGGGTTCCCTATCTCACACAGTCAAACATACAAACAAAACTATCAGGTTTTGAGAGGACAACAATTTTATTAAAAAGAAAAGGAAAAAAAACAAATAATAAAAACACTACAATACACGGGACAATACAAGAAACAAGACATTACGATAAACCCAATAAACCACGATAAACCCAACCGATAGGCGCGCTGAAGAAGAACCAAGAAAACAGGAATTAACAGCACGCCTCATCAGTTAATCATTACATCATGCTAAAACAAAAGAATGCATCAAAAGAAAACAGAAAAGTTAATAATAACCATATTCACATTGTAAACTAAATATGGGGAAGGTCTAGTATGCCCATGAAACAGTAATTATGTAACTTTACTTTGTGAGCACTCCAGGGGAGACAACTCGAGTATAAGATGCAAGCCTACCAAGTAACATGTTTACTTCCCTTGGCTTAACTACAGACTGACAAAGGGCTATCCCACACGTTATAATTCTTATATTATAACAACGGCCATTATTCTAGATCAGGAAGAAAACTTAATTTGATTCCAGACAAGATAACATTAAGCCTTACATGTGTATACGCGCACCCTGTACGCCGCGCACCCTGTACGCATCAAATCTATCCTAGTTATGGAGTGAGCTAGAGTTAAACTAACTAAAATAAAATACAGTCTGCTGAGTCTACACACTCATACCACAGAACTGCCCGTGCTAGATGGCTCAATAAAAGACAATCCCGTCTACTTACTTAGCCCACCCACGCACAACGTAGTATCCCTTAATTAACAATTATCATCATAATTAGCAGAGGATAGCAATAGCCAACTGGATCTACTCATTAAGTCAAAATTAATTAACTTAGGCCCCGTTAGCCAACCCAGCTCAACTCCGCACATGCTAGATTATTAATATTACACAAAAACCCTAGTCCATACTGCCACAGGCCTATCTCAACTCAGAGCCAAACTTATCCCTTTCCTATCCTCTGGATATAATACCAAACTCCTTACTCATAAAGTCACAGGAGTATCTCTAGGTGGACCAGCCCACATGATAAGTCAACACCTAAGTCTCAACCACCAAAGCAAGTTATAGTCTCCCACTACAAGTGATATGATAATCATGGCATAAAGCCAAACCCAACTACATGGTACAACTACAAGACTGAACAGTCAAGTCGACCCACTTGTATTACCTCCAACAATACTGATACACCTAAAACGTTCCCACATATTCAGTGAACATAATTATATAATGCAACAAGATAATATCATAATAATGACATAATAATAATAATAATATATTGCATTTATATAGCGCCCAACCCCGTCGATGACAAGCTCTGGGCGCTTTAACAAACTCTTACACACACACACACACACACACGCATACACAAAAGAAATTCAAAAATATTTACTATTGTTGCTGCCGAAAAACACCTAGCCTAGTTTGTCTGAAAGAAATGGGTCTTCAGATGGCGTTTGAAAGAACCAATGTCATTAATTTCCCTGGTTGTCTTTGGAAGAGTGTTCCAGATGGTAGGGCCAAGAAATGAAAAGGACTTTTCTCCTACAGTGGACAGATTCATTTTAGGTACTTTCAATTTTGTAGTGTCAGATGATGATCTTAGTTGACGAGATGGAACATAGTAATCAGTTAAATCAACTAGGTACGATGGAGCAGTATTATTGACACATTTGTGACAAATGGATGACAATTTGTACATTATTCTTTTCTCGACTGGCAGCCAGTGCAAACTCTGCAGAAGTGGCAGTGCTGAATCTCTTTTCTTTTTCTTCAAAACAAGTCTCGCTGCATTGTTTTGAGCAATTTGGAGTTTTCTAATATTTTTTTGTGAAATTCCAGCCAAAAGGGAGTTGCAATAGTCAAGCTTTGAAAGTACAAAAGAATTTACTAAAACAGCCGCAGTTTCAGTTGAAATAAGATGTCTGATTTTACCAATTTTCCAGATTTCCATGTATAGAATACGAATGAGGTGACTAACCTGAGACGACATAGAAAGATTTGAATCAATGTAAACCCCTAGGTTTTTTACTTTTTTTGAAATTTCTATTGAATTAGTGCCAATTATCATCTCAGTTCTGTCCACTTCTTGCAGAACCCGCTCACGGCCTAATAAAATAACCTCAGTTTTATCCTCATTTAGTGCAAGTTTGTTTTGGTTCATCCAGCTTTTAATTTCTGTTATACAGTTTCCAGCCTGCTGCAGAAGGCTGTCAACATCGCATGGCAAGGCAGAACTGTAGAGCTGGGTATCATCAGCATAGAAATGATATTGTAAATTAAATTTCTTTATTTCATGTACAAGAGGAATAGTATAGATAGTAAACAAAATAGGACCAAGCACTGAGCCTTGTGGTACGCCATACTGAAGCGCATAAGAAAAAGATCTTATTTTGTTGGTTACAACAAATTGGTGGCGATTTGACAGGTAAGATTCGACCCATTTAAGGGCGACCCCCCTGATTCCAAACGATGTTTCTAGCCATCTGAGCAGGATTTCGTGATCGATGGTGTCGAACGCTGCTGATAGATCCAACAAATTTAGCAGAGTAATATTTCCAGAATCTGCCTTTACTAATATGTCATTCATGATTCTTAATAGTGCAGTTTCAGTACTGTGGTTACTTCTGTAAGCAGATTGAAATGGTTCCAACAGGTCATTATTTCTCAAATGACACATTAGTTGTTGTAATATCACCTTTTCAAGGATTTTTGAAAGAAAAGGAAGGTTTGAGACGGGTCTATAATTTTTCAACATATTTTGATCAAGAGTTGTTTTTTTCAAAAGTGGTGTTACCCAGGCTGTTTTAAAATAATCAGGGACAGACCCACTTAAAATAGAGTTGTTTATTATTTTTGTAATAGTTGGAACCAGTTCATCAATACAAGATCTAACCAAAAATGTAGGAATAGGATCGAGGTCACAACATTTTGATGGCGATGCCATGATGATAGATTTTACAGATTCATTCGACACAACACCAAAAGTGTCTATAGGATTTCCCTGAAACTCATCAAAATGATCAATGGCATCAAAACTGTCAAGATTTTCTCGGATAGTTGTAACTTTTTTATCAAAATAATCAGCAAAAACATTGGGCAACAAATTGTTCTCGTAAATTGTGGGTAGAGGTGTTTCCTTTCTTTTCCCTGTGAGTTCATCACAAATACTAAAAAGTTCCTTACAAGATGTAGAATTTTGACATACATATGTATATTACAGGCCTACTGGGCAAGCCACACCCACAACTCTAATGATTGAGCTAAGTCAATGACTCTGATCCCTCATTACAACAGAGTCCAAACTACCTCTGTCAGTATGTCAAAAGAACAGACAATGAGCACCTACAAGGATGCTATAACATGACACCTGATGCATAGACGATGCATCCATACACCTAGCATAGGCCTTTCTCTTCATCCTATCAACAGTAAGTTCAAGGTCCGACTCTCAAAAGTTTCTAAGTCCGACCCAACCAGTACAAATTGAAGAAATTCAACTCAACACCTATTTAGAGAACATACTAATTCAAAGAGGCATTATAATAAACATATAATAAATTAAGAAATTAAAGTAAATGATCATCATTCCTTTAGTATAATTCCGATATTCGAGATCCCAAATGCTGTTTAAGTGTTGTAGCTAGTGTAAACAGTCAGCCAGGTTTGTTATTGTTGTTTGGGTCAAGCTTCCGTTTTCGGAAGCTATTAGCTAACCAATCCCGGTCTTGATTTGACCCGCTTGACCAGAAGTCATGTGATCGCGCCTGCTGGCGTCTGCTGTGACCTACTCACGCCCACTTTGCGAATCCCGCACCTCTCTCTCTCCATCGTAACTGGTCTGCTCATTATCATAAAGTTCACAATGAATACGATATCAATAAAATGTAACAAAAAGGCACACAAGACAAATCTACACATACATCATAGTCACACTGCTGATTTAAAGGAACCTAGAAATAATCATCATCCAACAGTAACCTTTACAAACCCACAATAGAACTAAAGTAAAGAAATAACTTGGTTAAAATTCTTGCCCGTTACTCTCTCTCTCTCTCTCCTTTAAGAAGGACACTTTGAGCCTGAATGGCACCAACTGCAGATTAAAAATAACGATCTAGATCTGTCTATCTCTGATCCAAGTAGCGGGACTTAGACCACACCCTCCAGTAGTACTATTTGTTAGCACTCAACATAAAATCAGTCTGTCATAAATTACAGTTAAATGTTTCCATTTAATTACATGAACTAATCATGTGCGGTAGCGTTGATAGCATTCTAGAACCTTACACCCTTTCTCTGCAGGATACTGATAGATACTAAGATAAAAACTTAGTAAGATAAACTTTACCATAGATTGTTAGCTGCTAGCCTGATTGCCTAACCAAGCTGAACAAAGTTCGTCAAACTTCCAAGTATAATCCAATCATTATTATTTCAAATCATCTAAATATTATTAAATACCAGAACTAAAATAATGGGTACAACTTACGTGAATTAACCAAATGAATTCACACTTGATCTACATCATCAGAGCTGGCACTTCCCAAATCTTGAAATATTTACAACTTCTTTTACTTCGTCTGGACCGAATGACACGTCCTGCTGTCTTGAAGACTTGGGTGGAACTGACTGACCCACGCTATCATCTATGCGTCACCCAAAAACGCGCAACCCAATTACTCCCTGACAGTTCAATAAATGCAAATTCTAATAAAACATTAAAACAAATAAAAACAGTTTTAAAGAACTACCCTCTCGCTCGTGTATGTTGTAAATACACCATCTTAATAAAATATTACTAAACAAGATAAATACTAAACAAAACCTACAATGTAGTGATACATAACAAGGTTCTACTTCTGGCACCAGGGATGGTCACTTAAACTGACCAATCCTGGACAATACAGACAACGCTAAGACTATGGTTTAAAATTGGCGCAGTGAGTACATCAGTTGGGAATGTTACTCAACACTGCATGACTCATGTCAAGTGCACGATCAAACAATAAGGGGAGATTATCTATAGTTTCTGTATGGTTACTTCCCCTTGACCACGTCTAGTGGTCCAGCTAGTCAAAATAAACGGGTTTATCTCCCTTTCCGCTGCAGTGAGCGATGTTCTCAGCCCTGTAATGGTTCACCCCATTACATTAATGGTAATTGTTACGAATCTGGACTGGGTGATAGTGCCCTCCAGTGTTACGAGACTCGACTAAAGTCCCCTCTAGCTGTTATGAAGAGGGTCTTCTCAATGATGGTATTATGACTGCATTTAAATCGAGAGGTATTTAATATTCAATCTTTCGTACCATGCCACACACAAAGAACAATCTGAATAAGTTTCATAAACAGACCTGCAGGGCCACAAATTTAATTACATTAATTACCCTAACAATTTTGTCTAGATCTATTACATAGTAAATACAACATCCGCAGCATCAAATCTAATTCAATAATACGTCACTAGAAGTCTTCTCTAGATTCCTATATTATTATGATAATTCTGACTCACTAACAATTTAAGTACTAATTATATATCTCGCAGATCTGGTCTGCCTACTATATATCAATCAATATACTAATATGGGCTCTGGCGACGATGTCATCTCAGCTATTTGTGCCTACCGCTTATAATGGATCGAGCTCGTCAATATAAACTGACGTAGTTAAGTCTAGATATCTACTCTCGGATGGGCTGGCAATTCCCAGCCTCATCCAGACAAATCAATCCCAATTCACAGATGTGTATGCTATACATTCATACTAGTTGCAAGTCAATATAAGTCTTTGTCTTGCATTCTTGGGTAGCACTCCTAGTATATGCGGCAATCTTGTCCTAGTGGATAACTTATGTTCAGCTCCTCGTTCATTGTTGAGTCATCAATGGACAAACACTTACGCTTGGTCCCTGGTGTTAGAAACAACCAGGGAACAGTGGACAATAGCAGTGGGCATATCTCATTCAAGCATATGGCTTCATCTCAAATGTCTATAGTGGACTAGACATGATATCGAACAGACTTAGGATTCTTCAGGCAGAATCGTGCCGACGCCTGCACAGATTGGAGTTTTCTGTATGGAGTAATGGACATAGGTATGGCTACACTTTTATACTGTGCAGCCACCTGCAAATTACCGTCCAAATCCCTAGATTTGATTGGTGCATCCATGCGAGCTCATCTCGCAGTATTAATATATTCTACGTGGGAGTTGGTCACGGCCTTGTACTAAAAACAGACAAGGTCAATTTAAAATGTCAAAACAATTACTGAAATCTTTAAACCCTCGTGCTTTCTACATTTTATGTACGAATTTCTGAACGCGACTAAGCGTCTTAAACTATCTATCCTTATTCGCCCCTTCTCTTCCCTTCTAAGTGTTCATCAAAATCACGGGGTCGAGAATTGCACTGTCACTCCTAACTTATCCATTTATTCTATCTCGCCCCACTTTCTTTCCATCTCTAAGAAAAAGTGTTTCAAAAACAAACTGTTCACGAGAACAGTTCAAGGACAAATTACGCTGGTTATAATCAACGAGACCGTGAAAAATCAACTCCTTGCAAGTCGTGACCCAGCACGGCATTTATAGCACTTAAACCATGACAGTAATCATGGAGCTTAGGAATGTGAAAACCTTTTTTCAAGAGACACAACATCAGTAGACTGCCAGCCATCACGTTTTATTTGTATTTGTATTTGTATTTGTATTTGTATAACTCTTTAATCCCATTTGGGAAATTTTGCCTTTGTGCCATTGCAGCCCAGTTATAACTGGAGCAGGCACGTCGTCGCCACAGTGCAGCGCCGGTCGGCGTTTTTTTTTTTTTTTTTGGGGGGGGGGGAGATGAGGGGGGAGGGGGAGGGACTGGTAGAGATGAATTTAATTTAATTTTGCCCGGGCAGCGGCCTGTTCGGCCTGCTCTTTACGATTTCCAACTGCCAAGGTATCTTTAACGTGCGCAACGTGCACACGGGCCCTCCGAATTTTTTCGTCCTTATCCGAGAAGACTAGGTACTCGATCCTACCCCTCAATAGAATCAGGGACACGAAAATATGAGAAAAATCCCAAACTTCCAACATGCCTGCACGGCCCGGGTTTCGAACCCGGGACCCTTGGCACGAGAGGCGAGCACCTTGCCTCTAGACCACCTTACTGGTATCCATAAAATGGAACACTTTTTTCTGCGAGTTCCAATTGCCCTCCTTCAGTCTGTTTATCCAAAATGGCAAATTTGTGATTATTAAGTTTGGACTCTCATCTCTGCACTATTACAGGAATAATTAGATCAATTTTACATATGAGCAGCACAGAGGTAACACAAGATCACTGTCTGTTACTTTCTTTCCAGCTCCACCCACAGTGTTCCTCACTATGTGGTCAGCGGTAAGTGAATGGGCTGGGAGAGGGGAATTTTGGAGAGATGAGACAGCAAATTGTGTACCTTCACATGACTCCAACAGCTCCACCAATGTGAACCTGTGATCCCAATTATCCTTGTCAAACTGTACCAGAATGTCTATATGATGAAATTTACTAGAGTAACTGTAATCCCTATATGACTAGCTACAGAAAGTAACCACTTGGCATTTTGCTTTCCCATGTAATATCTACTACACTGCCAGACATAGTGGGGAGAAAAAGCCAGTGATATATGGAAATAGAAATTTGTCCTTACGGGACAGGTGGAGGGTTCTGTGAGGAGGGCATACGTTGTCCTGGGCCCACATGAGCTATGTGGCTGAAGGACAGGGGGCCCGAAATCTCTCCGCTTCGTCTTTCAGGCCTGTGTGCAATGATAAAACAGCATAACACATACAACAATTGGAGCAAGGTGTGTACGTTGGTCAGCAAGTAACTGGCACTAATGTTCTAACAAGCAGGAAAACAAGAGTGCAAAATAGACAGGAACCTGAAGTACTTGTTACATGTAAATCTTTATATCTTTATGTCGGAAAAAGAAATTCAGCACATCTCTTTGTTTACATCATAGTCTGCAATCCCATATTACAAGTATCAAGTGTAAAAATGTATGGCAAAGAAAGAAAAAAAACAAATAGTTCAAAATCCGCTGAAGCTCACTGGGATTTGACTTTCCTTTTTTTCTCAGTTCAACAGGGTGTTTATATAGGTAGCAGAACATTTCTGAGGTCAGAAGTTCAGCATAGAATATTCTTTGAAAAAAAACAAAACAAGAAAGAAGAAAATAATGAGCAAAAAGCATTTTGTCCTTTCTTCTGATTTCTTGACAATCAAAGAAAAATGAACTTCCCAATCCATGCAGAAATCCCAACTTCTGTCACATACTGAAACTATAAGGGGAAGTGAAGCTGAAGGATATGAACAACCAAATGTTATGTCATTGACAGTAACCTGATAAAATATGTCATTCTGCAGATCCTGCTGCTCTGTGCTGCGGAGGGAACAAAAATTACTTGTGTCATCAATATCAAAGGTAGAATGGAGAATTCCTCAAATGTGGCACAATCTACCTCAATAGCCTTTCTCTAAGTGCGGGCACTGTTTTCTTCCCAGATCAACAAAAAAATGCACTTTTTGCTGGAGGAACTCACAATATTTAATGGGGAAACTCATGTAAGTAACACTTTGTGCTCATTAAAAAGACAGTGGATAAAGAAAAAGGAATAATTTGAAAGTGCAAAGTTTCTGACAGGTGCTGATTCTTGAACAAACAGATTCACAACCGGCAGGGAATTCCATTTCTATGAAAATGTCAACTGTGCCGACACAATGACACAACGGTGCCAGAACATTGCATAGAATACATAGAACTGCGGCAGGTGCCCTTCACTTGAAAGCGAATGACATTTATCACTGGACATTCCAGAATGGTTTCAGTTGAACTATGAGGAACATAATGCAGGGAGGAAGTGACACATACACATTTGGTTGTTCATAACATCAACAGAAACAGATAATGACAAACTGTTCTCAGAGTTATATGGCCAAATTCAGTACCATTTGTGCTGTGAACAAACTGAGTTATGTATATTTTAGTAACACTGTAACCAGCATATGTCTAAAGATGAGGATAATACATGAAAACTAAACTTACACTATGACTATACAACTATTCCCACCTAAATTATCAATCAACTCATTAAAACAATGAAGCTGGAATGTAGATACAGGAAGACTCAGAAAATTGGGTGATAATTACAGTAGGCATCCTGCAGGCTCGGAAGACTATGCAGTTGCACTCTGGGCGTTTTTTCTGGTACAGAGTCTGGTGTGGCTGGCCAGTCTGATGCGGGAATGGCAGTCTCTGTAGCAGAAGGCACAGATGAAGTCTGAGGCTTATCTGACTGCCTGGGCGGCAGCTTTTCTTCTCATCCTCTTTGCCTCTTGCTGCTGAGCAAGAGTCTCTTCGAAGTTGGAGAGACCTTTCTGCACAATCTGTCTCCAGACTGACCGTTCCAGGGCTGTTGCTGCTCAGTTATTCTGGTCAATGTTTAAAGCTTTTAGGTCCCTCTTGCATTAAATCGCAGCTGTGGTCTGCCTGTGGGACGTTTTCCCGGTACAAGTTCTCCACAGATGAGATCTTTAGGGATCCGTCCGTCATACATGCGCACGACATGGCCAAGCCAGCGCATGCGTCTCTGTTTCAGCAGCGTGTACATGCTGGCACATCCAGCTCTTTCTAGGACAGTGCTGTTTGGGATCTTGTCCTGCCAGGTGATGTTCAGGATGCGTCGGAAGCAACGCATGTGAAAAGCATTAAGCTTTCGCTCTTGTCGGGCACGCAAGGCCCAGGATTCACTGCCGTACAAGATGGTGCCCACGACGCAGGCTTTGTAGATTTGGATCTGTATGTGTTCTGTCAGCTTTCTGTTGTTAAATGCTTTCTTTTTTAGTCGGGTCATGGTGGTAGCTGCCTTGCCGATGCGTTTGTCAAGCTCTGCGTCGTGTGAGAGGGTATCTAACATGGTTGTGCCCCGATACACGAAATCATGGACGACATTCAGTTTGTGACTTCCGTTTTTTTTTTCAAGCTAATGGAAAGCCCACCGTCTTGGCAGGCATCGCTGAAGTGTGTCATGAGCTGCTGCAGATCCTCAGCTGAGTGAGCAGTTACTGCAGCGTCGTCTGCAAAGAGGAAGTCACGCAGGCACCTCAGCTGGACTTTCGTCTTGGCTCTTAGTCTGGAGAGATTGAAGACCTTTCCGTCTGACCTGGTTTGGAGGTAGATGTCTTCAGTTGCAGAACTGAATGCATGTTTCAGCATCACAGCAAAGAAGATTCCAAACAGGGTTGGAACCAGGACGCAACCCTGTTTTACTCCACTCCGTATGTTGAAGGCAGCTGATGTTGAGCCATCAAAGATGACGGTGCCTTTCATGTCTTCGTGGAAGGATCTGGTGATGCTGAGAAGTGTGGGTGGACATTCGATCTTGGGAAGTATCTTGAAGATACCATCCCTCCTGACCAGATCGAAAGCCTTTGGGAAGTCTATGAAGGCAATGAAGAGTGGCTGTCTCTGCTTCCTGCATTTCTCCTGGAGTTGTTTGAGGGAGAAGATCATGTCTATTGTGGATCTGTTGACACGGAAACCGCACTGTGATTCAGGGTAGACTTGCTCTGCAAGTGAGTGGAGCCTCTCCAGTACGACTCGTGCAAAGACTTTCCCAACAATGCTAAGAAGGGATATGCCACGATAGTTATTGCAATCGCTCCTGTCAGATTTGTTCTTAATGGTAATCATGGAGCTTAGGAATGTGAAAACCTTTTTTCAAGAGACACAACATCAGTAGTCTGCCAGCCATCACGTTTTATTACTGGTATCCATAAAATGGAACACTTTTTTCTGCGAGTTCCAATTGCTCTCCTTCAGCCTGTTTATCCAAAATGGCAAATTTGTGATTATTAAGTTTGGACTCTCATCTCTGCACTATTACAGGAATAATTAGATCAATTTTACATATGAGCAGCACAGAGGTCAACACAAGATCACTGTCTGTTACTTTCTTTCCAGCTCCACCCACAGTGTTCCTCACTATGTGGTCAGCGGTAAGTGAATGGGCTGGGAGAGGGGAATTTTGGAGAGATGAGACAGCAAATTGTGTACCTTCACATGACTCCAACAGCTCCACCAATGTGAACCTGTGATCCCAATTATCCTTGTCAAACTGTACCAGAATGTCTATATGATGAAATTTACTAGAGTAACTGTAATCCCTATATGACTAGCTACAGAAAGTAACCACTTGGCATTTTGCTTTCCCATGTAATATCTACTACACTGCCAGACATAGTGGGGAGAAAAAGCCAGTGATATATGGAAATAGAAATTTGTCCTTACGGGACAGGTGGAGGGTTCTGTGAGGAGGGCATACGTTGTCCTGGGCCCACATGAGCTATGTGGCTGAAGGACAGGGGGCCCGAAATCTCTCCGCTTCGTCTTTCAGGCCTGTGTGCAATGATAAAACAGTATAACACATACAACAATTGGAGCAAGGTGTGTACGTTGGTCAGCAAGTAATTGGCACTAATGTTCTAACAAGCAGGAAAACAAGAGTGCAAAATAGACAGGAACCTGAAGTACTTGTTACATGTAAATCTTTATATCTGTATGTCGGAAAAAGAACTTCAGCACGTCTCTTTGTTTACATCATAGTCTGCTTTTCATTCAATTATCTCCAGCAAGTTATAGCCGTTAAAAGTTTGTTGCAAGACTTATACAGCCTGGTAAAGTGGTATAGAATAATACATGTAATTTGTAACTGAATTTGATACAGTTAATGCATTATTTATTGGTTGCTACAGAGAGGGATTAAATTTCAAATTATGTGTGAAGGTGGTTGACACACATGATACTCTGTTGCACTGCACTGCATGTAGAATTTCAGTCACGTGTAAATATATTGAATTTGACCTGTTGAGGATAAAACTAAAGCTGCCATGGGAATTGAAGAATATTTGGTATTACGGGCATGAGCATTTTCAGAATTGTGGAACATCTGAAATCCTTTCAGTTGTCCAGTTGAGTTGTGCATGGTATTGGTATAGAATGTTTTTTGTTTGTTTGCAATGTTACCTCATGTACATGAAAGATGATGAGTGTGGGTACATCTTTCTTGTCCTGTGGAATCCAAACATTTTTATCTTTGATCATTGCAAGGGGGCATCAAACTCCGTGTTTATTGTGTTTATATACACCAGGTCAGGTCAGAAAAATCTGCTACTGGTAACATGTAATCCAGTACAACCTGCTTCATGAACTGGTACGCTAGCATGGTATCAGTGGGCGTGCACCTGTCGGTGCAAACGGCCAGCAGCACAGTTGGTTTTCCTGTCCGCAAGCACCAGGACTGGTTCAATGATAATGATAATGAAAGCAAAGTGCTCATCAAAGAAAAAAATAGTCTCATCCAAGCTCACTGCAGTGACCCCTCTTCCACAGCAAAAGCTGATGCACTGCGTGCATGTAAGGGTGTACTCCAGAAGAAGCTGAGGAAAATGAAAAATGACTGGCTTGAAGAGCGAGTAAGAGAAACTCAGAAATATGCCGACAAAAACAACACTAGAAAGTTCTTTGAGAGCCTCCGAGCTGTGTTTGGACCATCCCGCTCTGGCACTACGCCACTTCTTGCGTCAGATGGTTCAACACGCATTGTTGAATTGAATGCCATAATTCAGCGTTGGGCAGAACATTTCGGAGGTGTGCTAAATCGGCCATCAAATATAAATACTGAGTCCATTGACCGCCTCCCTCAGACTCCTATTAATGCAGCTCTTGCCAAGCCATTCACAGCAAATGAGACCCGAACTGCCACAAATCAGATGTCCTTTAACAAATCACCAGGCGTGGATTCAATTCCTGCTGAGGTGTATGCCTTCGGTGGAGAAAAGCTTATTGAAAGGTTGACCGAGTTGTTCAATCATATGTTGAAAGCAGGGAAGCTGCCACAGGACTTCAAAGATGCTTCAATCATCCATCTGTACAAAAACAAAGGGGACAGCCAAGTCTGTGACAACCATCGGGGAATCTCTCTACTTTCAATTGCTGGCAAAATATTGGCAAGAATGCTTCTGAATCGCCTTCTTGATCACCCCTCGTCAAATGACTTGCTTCCCGAGAGCCAATGTGGCTTTCCTAAAGAGAGGGGAACGGCGGATATGATTTTTGCTGCCAGACAGATTCAGGAAAAATGCATGGAACAAAATAAGGCGCTGTATATCACATTTGTTGACCTCACAAAAGCATTTGACACTGTGTCGTGAAGGCCTCTGGAAAATCTTGGCGAAGTTTGGGTGTCCACCCGAATTCATCACAATAGTGCGCCAGTTTCATGATGGCATGCAAGCTGCAGTCAAAAGCAACGGCAGTGTTTCAGAGCCCTTTGCTGTCACAAATGGGGTAAAACAGGGTTGTGTCTTAGCCCCAACTCTGTTCAGCATCATGTTCTCTGCAATGCTACAAGAAGCCTTTAGCTCTCCTCCTCAAGGGGTAAGCATCAAGTACCGAACTGATGGCAGTCTATTCAACCTCAGGAGAATTCAGGCAAAAACCAAAACCAAAAGTACTCAAGTCTGTGACCTACTATTTGCTGATGATTGTGCACTTCTGGCACACGATGAGGATAGCATGCAAAACTGTGTTGATAAGTTCTCTAGTGCCTGTGACAACTTTGGCCTCACAATAAGCACAAAGAAGACGGAAGTGCTCCATCAGCCTACTCCAGACGACAAGTATTCTGTGACCCCAAATATCAAAGTCCATGACAGTCTTCTGAAGGTGTCGGAGAACTTCACCTATCTTGGCAGTACACTGTCTTCCGCGGCTCGTGTTGATACTGAAATTCTCTCAAGAATCAGCAAAGCCAGCTCTGCATTTGGCAGGCTTCGAAAGAGAGTATGGGATGTTGCCGGCATTCGCACAGACACTAAGCTGAAATTCGTGTCTGAAAAACATTGCTAGATATTTATCATTTCCTTCAACTATTTATTTTAGCCTTGGTGAACACAGATGATAACAGTTTGAGTTTCCTGGTACAAAACCCCATCGATGCCATGCTTGCCGTGGAATTGTCTCGCAAAGAGTATCTACTGGTCTTTAGCAGTAAGTTGGGCAAACAGTTGCACAAGTTTATACCCTAGATTGCTGTTTTTGATAATGCATGTTGATTTTGTATAATTCGCAATCATTCTTTATGTCACGAGCAGAGTTAGGGTCTTGGGGAGCATTCGACTGCACGAGAGGCAGCTAACTCACACTCGGACACAACCACACAAGAAAAGTATTAAACAACTAGAGTATCTATATATGTCAGGCCGGTCAGGCCATGTTTTACATAAATATTAATAAACAAAACAAAAGACAATAGAGGTATATTCAAAGCAATAAATTCTAATTACTAACTTAATCTATGATATTCATGTAATTATGGTTCCTTATTGGATGTACTGCAATCAATAGCAAATAGGTATATTATACGAAACCAGATATCAATTTAAAGTGACAGTTGAGTCGCCACTGGCCAGTCGCCAGGCAAACTCTCCCTAAATCATATGGGCTTGAATGTTAGGAGAGCCCAGTACGTTCCAAGCCTACAGAAGCACACTTCGGCTTGTAGGTAATTACGCAGTTGCAAAACTATTTATATATATGCACAATCATTATTCAATTCATCAACAATGTGCCATATTACTTCAATCATACTATGGAAATAATTCTATAACACAGGCCACTCGTCGTCGAGTGCCAGCTGGGGTTTCCTTAGACTTCCTATGAGGCTGTGGTTCTCTCTCTATCTCTGATCTTCTATTATGCTTGAACAAATAAGATATATTACCATTGGTCACGCCTACTGGTAGGCGCGAACATCAAAATAGCGCAGCGTGGGCTTTCAAAGGTCAGCCCACTCAGACCTTTCTTTCTAGAGCTCAGCCAGTCCGTTAGCAAGGACTTCTAGTCTTCAAATCACAGTTCAGGTACTGGCCAACCGGAGATACTTCACGACACGATGCTTCTGCTCGTCTGTATTCAATAAATCTGAACGATACACGATGTTTTATACTATCTAACTACCCAGCAGTGCTAGTCCGCTGGCCCAATTAGTTCAGCTATCTCATTGGCCGAAACGTCCCACCATTTTAATTGTAGTAATACGTCTGCACTATTCTACCAGCCAGTTAACGTGCAAAAACTTGTCTAGTCATACTTAACAATGTCAACTATCCCCACCTTGTTTCACCCCTACTCCATTACTTATTAATCACGAACATTAAAACCGACAAGCGTGAATCTAACAGTTTAACTTTACATTTATTTACTCACCAACTATAATTCGCGAGGGCGGTTCAAGGCCACCAGCCAATTTCTCATGGCCCTGGTAAAACAACAACAACTCACTCTCTGCGTGAGTTTTAACAACATCCGAATCATGACACTTTACTCTTTGACATTTGTCTTGAAGGCCCTTTATATTAGAGTATTATGTATATGGAAAACCTGTTTCAAGTTTTTTTTATACCAGGAAAATGTGTGTTTGAGAAATGTGTTTGGTCTTTGCATTGAAATTTACTTTCCAGGAGGAGGATGCAGTAGCTTTTATGGAGAGGAATATATAGGTGGAGCAGAATCATGATCAATTTATTCATTGTAAATGTTTGTTTGTTTTCTCCAGTTGTTGGCGTGTATGTGGACAACAGTGGGAATCGCTCTCGGGCACATGAGTTGCTATAGCCAGCTCCACCAGTAGTAGTCAGTGAGTGTCTTTACATGTGTTGATCCCAAAATTTGTTTCAGATACAGAAACTTCTTGTTTGGATTCTTTAGATAGTGCCTGAGCCTTTTTGGACTTTGGTCATCTTTTTGTATTTTTTTGTTTGTTTTTTAATGTTATTTTTAAAATTTCAAACTTCATATTTTCCACATCATCCTCCAGATGGTAAATACGCTGTATATGAAACTGAGGAAATTGAAGCCAATTTTGCTGTGAACCTGGGATCCTCATTATTTGAGATGAACTGTTATTATGGAGCAATGCACATAATAATATATTTGAAAATATTATAAGATTTTTGTTTGTTTTGGTCTTAACTGTTTATGTTCAGCATTCTGAGTATCAACATCTATAAATGCACACCCACTTTGTTTGAATATTAGTTGTCAGCTGCATAATCTTGAATGCTGTCTGTATACTATATGATCTGTGTAATTTATCTCATCCAGGTTATTCGTCTCCTTACCTTGCCTGCTATACAGAAAATTCCATCTTTGTGTTTGATGTCAACACATCTGAGTGGGTGCAGACACTCTGCCTTAGGAAGGTAAGGATAAGTTAGTGAAAAAGAAATGTTGTGACAGACTGAAAATAAATAATCATGGTAAAGCTAAGGGAAAAGAAGGAAACTTGGACCTTTCTAATGACAGAAATAGAATAGTGCTCATCCTGCTGTGTCCATACTATAGCCAGAGATGCAGTCTGGGTTCTTCTACTCAATGTTTTCCGTGCTGTCAGCGAATATGTCATATCCAAAGCCAATCTACCACGTGGTCTAAACAAACATAAATAAAGATTTACGGAACATAAATAGCAGACAGTATGAAACTTTTGTTGCCAAGACAGAAGCTATAACAGATGAGGATTCACAAAATAAGGGCATTAAATGGTCCATAGTTACTATATGCTGTGGGTTTGATTGATTTATTACATAAAATATCAGCTAGCAGGTGAATTGTACATGCTGGCACCAGCAATATTGGGTGTGGAACAGAGAATGCTGCCCATGCGAAAATTGCGACTAACTGAAATACACAGTGATTGATGTTTTGATTGTTTGCTAAATATTGAGAGTTCCAAAGATAGATAGAATGTGTGGATTGTAAACTGCATCCCCAGTATACAGTCATCTGAAGACTGTGTGACAAGAAAATTTATTATTGCTATTAATGATTATTTTGTTTGAACGATGACAGTACATGCTTCTCATGTTTCAGACAAAACCGTTGAATAAAGATGGATCATTAGGTCTTCTGAACACTGTGGATGCACAACACATAGTCTTCTTCAAAGATATCAACTCAGGTGAGAGTGACCACCATATTTTCTCCATTTCTTATCATCTGCACTTTTGTTCCACCGTATCTAGTTTGATCCACCGTAAAGCAGACTGTTTTTTTGTTTGTTTTTAATGTCCAAGTTGCTCCCAAACCAACATGTTATTTCAACTTATTTCAGGTCAGTAAAAATAAAAAGGCAAGGTGAAATAATACCCAAAAATTACAAAACCTGACAAGCTTGAAAAGCTTAATTCAAATTCGAAACTCACGTTTGTTATTTGGGGTAAATACCATTCCAGGTAATATTGTTGGCTCAGTTTTAGAAAGTTATGAAACATTTATTTTATCTTATCTCATGTTAAAAGATTTACATTTCTGTGATGTCTTCACTAACAGGATTTTAAATGGCACAAAAAAAACATCAAGTCATTGAGTGAATGCATGTGAAAAGATATATCTTAATTGTAACAAATTGTCTGATGTGAAAACAGCATATGAACACGATGATGTTAAGTAAAATAGTGATACTTTCCAGAAATGTTATAAGGCAAGATGTGGGAAGGAACTTTTGTATTAATTTTTTCTATTTACAGAAGACAAGCTATCTGTGATAGAAATTTTCAAACAAAAAAGCAGCAGGGACAAACGCAGATTCTCATTTAAGACTGTTCAGGAGGAGAGAGCAAACAAAGCGTGAGTAGTTCTGACTTTCTTTTCCCTCCAGATGTCTCTGATGTTTACAGTTGACCAAATTCAGCCTCTGTTTACTATTTCAGAAGTCTTTGCCGCCTTGTTCGTTCTATGATTACTTGATCTGAATATAAATCATGATAGAAATTTGAACTGCCACGAACTAGGCATTTATAGTACCCTAGTGACAACTTTGAATTATGAAAAGGGTCCGCAGCCATATATATATGACAATTTAAACATTTATTTCCAGGTCTAAATTCAACATGTAATTAGTTTAATTGGTTCTAATGCCATACAGCCAGATGCCATAGCTTCAGTCCTTAATTTATTGGTCCAGAGTGAAATTAAAACCACTATACATGCTGACATAGTAACAATCCTTGACGGGGTTTAACAAGAATCTATGATGGCCTTACTTAGATTAAAGATAAAAATGCTGAAGATCAAGCAAACACATCCCAGCAACCAATGAAAGATCACCAAGACCCAGTGTGTATGATTTACTTGAAGAAGACAATTTTGTATGATTTTTCTATAATTTCATATATATATATGTGAAACTTTTGGGAGGAAACCCAAGAGAATTTAGAAAGCTTTTTCTTTTGTTGTGATGTTTTAGTGTATTTTATGCCCACCTTTGAAATTGTGGTTATGGAAGCCTTGACATGGAACAGCATGGTTTTGCTGTAAGCTGTCAAAAGTTACTGCATCGACAGCAGATATTATTGTTTGAACATAAACCCAAGTCTTTGCTTATTCATACATCTCCAGCTCCCATATCTTCACATTTAAGTGTGTACACACATACAGTTTTGTCATTCTGAACATGAGTGCATACTTACTAATGAACTTGACTGGAATGCAGAAACTGTGTGTGCTGTAGGATTCTTTTCTCTCAATCTGTCTGTCATTGCATTTGCATGAACTGTGAATAAAACATTGAATGTGATGAAAGACAAACGATTCCTTTAAGCCAAAGTATTAACAGAACTTTTCTATTCAGTGAAATCTGTACCAGTATCTCCAAGGCAGCTTGATGCCTTGGTATGTTGTGGAGTTGCGAAGAAAATTGGGGCATCTGTTCACTGATAAATAATATAATTAATCAAGGGGAAAAGGTTAAGTGAGTTAAAAATTGAAACAAAACTATGGTTTATTGATTATTTTCTCTTCATTTCTGTCAAACTCCTATCTCTCTGCAACTCAAAAAGGAAGAAGAATGGAAAAGTAAATTTTCATGATATTCACAGCTGCTTTTATATTTCCTCTTCTTCACTTTTGTCATGGGCTAGCCATCTTTTGTTATAAAACCATGAAAGACACTCTAGGCGAGACATGTAAAAATGGCGAACACCCAAACTTTATCATACATCAAAACTTGCAGAGAAACAACATTGAGAAATTACTAATCCTGCTTCAAATTTACTTGTGTTTCACAAAAGCAGCCCAGACGTTGGTGAACACTATAAATTTGGTTTTAGTACAGTAGAAAAATTTTGCAAGAACAGCTAAATACTACAGATGTTGAAAACAAGGGGAATTGCAGATTATTCTTTGTGTTCAAACTGATTTGCTGAATGTTTTAAAATCTTCCACCTTTCCTTTGATCAGACTTGTTGCATTATATGAGCATTCCTTGTGCTCCATGGTACTCAAATCAAATAACTACATTGCCTTGAAAAAGTTGCAATATTGTGTCAGTAATAATGACAGTGTTACTAAAATATACATAACTCAGTTTGTTCACAGCACAAATGGTACTGAATTTGGCCATATAACTCTGAGAACAGTTTGTCATTATCTGTTTCTGTTGATGTTATGAACAACCAAATGTGTATGTGTCACTTCCTCCCTGCATAATGTTCCTCATAGTTCAACTGAAACCATTCTGGAATGTCCAGTGATAAATGTCATTCGCTTTCAAGTGAAGGGCACCTGCCGCAGTTCTATGTATTCTATGCAATGTTCTGGCACCGTTGTGTCATTGTGTCGGCACAGTTGACATTTTCATAGAAATGGAATTCCCTGCCGGTTGTGAATCTGTTTGTTCAAGAATCAGCACCTGTCAGAAACTTTGCACTTTCAAATTATTCCTTTTTCTTTATCCACTGTCTTTTTAATGAGCACAAAGTGTTACTTACATGAGTTTCCCCATTAAATATTGTGAGTTCCTCCAGCAAAAAGTGCATTTTTTTGTTGATCTGGGAAGAAAACAGTGCCCGCACTTAGAGAAAGGCTATGGATGTAGATTGTGCCACATTTGAGGAATTCTCCATTCTCCCTTTGATATTGATGGCACAAGTAATTTTTGTTCCCTCCGCAGCAGAGAGCAGCAGGATCTGCAGAATGACATATTTTATCAATTTACTGTCAATGACATAACATTTGGTTGTTCATATCTGTCACGAGTGGAGTGAGCGATAGTTAATAATTACGGGGGGAAAGGAGGAGAGTAAAATTAACGCACGTAGACAAGTAAGGAAAAGCGTGCCTGTTATGAGTGGTGGGGGGTCTGAATGAGGCGAAAGCGCTGTATTACTATCACTGCAAGTTAGAAGGTCCTAGAGAACGGACGCAAGAGAAAGCCCAGCGGGCGAACATAAGGAGAGCAGTCGGAAGACTTGGGAGTAGTGTTATTCCAGTGATGACTGGTAGGTGAAACGATGATTGATAATTATGATTGATGTATTATATTATATTCGTCTATTACCATGATGTAAATAAGTATATGTGAGGAATGTGGAAGTCCTTGATATTGGATATAGCAATGTGCGCCATGAGCGATAGATGAAAGTTGAGTTCATGGATTTGTAGCACGAGTGAGTATTGTGTACTACGATGGAGGTGTGTTACCGTAAGAGGTTTGGTGAGTGAAATGTGAACTATTGTGTGTACGCTTCATGGGTTGTAAGGAGAGGTGGAGTGAATAGAAATGGTATGGTATTATACCAATGTAATGTTATTCTTGTAGGTGTCGGGGACGGGCCGAAGAGCCACCTCGGTGAGCACAGGGGATAGGCCAGCATAGGGCCGGGGGCCACACATAGGCCAAGAGTGAGGCTGTCGGTGCAGGACAGTAGAGGCACATAAAGTCGTGGCAGTCTGGCCACGGACAGGGAAGTAGATATGAGCGTGAATGTGCTAATTGAAATGATAATGTACTATTGCCAGGTTGATGGGCTATTGAAATGATAATGTACTATTGCCAGGTTGATGTGCTATTGAAATGATAATGTACTATTGCCATGTTGAGGGGCTATTGAAATGATAATGTGCTATTGCCCTGCTGAGGTGCTAGTGGAATGCTAAGGTGTTATGGCAATAGGAAGGTGATATTGAGAGACTGCGGTGCCAGTGAATTATTAATGTGCTATTAAGACCCTGAGGGGAGAGGCTGAGGCCGAAGTGTCTTTAGGAAGTAACTACCGGGTTGTGGATCCGAGGAAGAGTGCATGTGGGAATAAGGCCGTTGTACGGCAGTTAAATTCAATAATATAATGTATGTAATTGCGCTATTATCTGTATAATTATGTTTAATAAATGTGTGAGTCTGATGGGTTGTTCTGTTAAGTGTTAAACTTGTTCGTTCGTGATTGTTGTCCTGTCATAACTTATTACATCTCCCAGTCTGGGATTTGTGACAATATCCTTCAGCTTCACTTCCCCTTATAGTTTCAGTATGTGACAGAAGTTGGGATTTCTGCATGGATTGGGAAGTTCATTTTTCTTTGATTGTCAAGAAATGAGAAGAAAGGACAAAATGCTTTTTGCTCATTATTTTCTTCTTTCTTGTTTTGTTTTTTTTCAAAGAATATTCTATGCTGAACTTCTGACCTCAGAAATGTTCTGCTACCTATATAAACACCCTGTTGAACTGAGAAAAAAAGGAAAGTCAAATCCCAGTGAGCTTCAGCGGATTTTGAACTATTTGTTTTTTTTCTTTCTTTGCCATACATTTTTACACTTGATACTTGTAATATGGGATTGCAGACTATGATGTAATCAAAGAGACGTGCTGAAGTTCTTTTTCCGACATACAGATATAAAGATTTACATGTAACAAGTACTTCAGGTTCCTGTCTATTTTGCACTCTTGTTTTCCTGCTTGTTAGAACATTAGTGCCAGTTACTTGCTGACAAACGTACACACCTTGCTCCAATTGTTGTATGTGTTATGCTGTTTTATCATTGCACACAGGCCTGAAAGACGAAGCGGAGAGATTTCGGGCCCCCTGTCCTTCAGCCACATAGATCATGTGGGCCCAGGACAACGTATGCCCTCCTCACAGAACCCCCCACCTGTCCCGTAAGGACAAATTTCTATTTCCATATATCACTGGCTTTTTCTCCCCACTATGTCTGGCAGTGTAGTAGATATTACACGGGAAAGCAAAATGCCAAGTGGTTACTTTCTGTAGCTAGTCATATAGGGATTACAGTTACTCTAGTAAATTTCATCATATAGACATTCTGGTACAGTTTGACAAGGATAATTGGGATCACAGGTTCACATTGGTGGAGCTGTTGGAGTCATGTGAAGGTACACAATTTGCTGTCTCATCTCTCCAAAATTCCCCTCTCCCAGCCCATTCACTTACCGCTGACCACATAGTGAGGAACACTGTGGGTGGAGCTGGAAAGAAAGTAACAGACAGTGATCTTGTGTTGACCTCTGTGCTGCTCATATGTAAAATTGATCTAATTATTCCTGTAATAGTGCAGAGATGAGAGTCCAAACTTAATAATCACAAATTTGCCATTTTGGATAAACAGACTGAAGGAGGGCAATTGGAACTCGCAGAAAAAAGTGTTCCATTTTATGGACACCAGTAATAAAACGTGATGGCTGGCAGTCTACTGATGTTGTGTCTCTTGAAAAAAGGTTTTCACATTCCTAAGCTCCATGATTACCATTAAGAACAAAGGTGACAGGAGCGATTGCAATAACTATCGTGGCATATCCCTTCTTAGCATTGTTGGGAAAGTCTTTGCACGAGTCGTACTGGAGAGGCTCCACTCACTTGCAGAGCAAGTCTACCCTGAATCACAGTGCGGTTTCCGTGTCAACAGATCCACAATAGACATGATCTTCTCCCTCAAACAACTCCAGGAGAAATGCAGGAAGCAGAGACAGCCACTCTTCATTGCCTTCATAGACTTCCCAAAGGCTTTCGATCTGGTCAGGAGGGATGGTATCTTCAAGATACTTCCCAAGATCGAATGTCCACCCACACTTCTCAGCATCACCAGATCCTTCCACGAAGACATGAAAGGCACCTTCATCTTGGATGGCTCAACATCAGCTGCCTTCAACATACGGAGTGGAGTAAAACAAGGTTGCGTCCTGGTTCCAACCCTGTTTGGAATCTTCTTTGCTGTGATGCTGAAACATGCATTCAGTTCTGCAACTGAAGACATCTACCTCCAAACCAGGTCAGACGGAAAGCTCTTCAACCTCTCCAGACTAAGAGCCAAGACGAAAGTCCAGCTGAGGTGCCTGCGTGACTTCCTCTTTGCAGACGACGCTGCAGTAACTGCTCACTCAGCTGAGGATCTGCAGCAGCTCATGACACACTTCAGCGACGCCTGCCAAGACGGCGGGCTTTCCATTAGCTTGAAAAAAAAAAACAGAAGTCACAAACTAAAGGTCGTCCATGATTTCGTGTATCGGGGCACAACCATGTTAGATACCCTCTCACACGACGCAGAGCTTGACAAACGCATCGGCAAGGCAGCTACCACCATGACCCGACTAAAAAAGAAAGCATTTAACAACAGAAAGCTGACAGAACACATACAGATCCAAATCTACAAAGCCTGCGTCGTGGGCACCATCTTGTACGGCAGTGAATCCTGGGCCTTGCGTGCCCGACAAGAGCGAAAGCTTAATGCTTTTCACATGCGTTGCTTCCGACGCATCCTGAACATCACCTGGCAGGACAAGATCCCAAACAGCACTGTCCTGGAAAGAGCTGGATGTGCCAGCATGTACACGCTGCTGAAACAGAGACGCATGCGCTGGCTTGGCCATGTCGTGCGCATGTATGACGGACGGATCCCTAAAGATCTTATCTGTGGAGAACTTGTACAGGGAAAACGTCCCACAGGCAGACCACAGCTGCGATTTAATGCAAGAGGGACCTAAAAGCTTTAAACATTGACCAGAACAACCGAGCAGCAACAGCCCTGGAACGGTCAGACTGGAGACAGATTGTGCAGAAAGGTCTCTCCAACTTCGAAGAGACTCTTCCTCAGCAGCAAGAGGCAAAGAGGATGGGAAGAAAAGCTGCCGTCCAGGCAGTCAGATAAGCCCCAGACTTCATCTGTGCCTTCTGCTACAGAGACTGCCATTCCCGCATCAGACTGGCCAGCCACACCAGACTCTGTACCAGAAAAAACGCCCAGAGTGCAACTGCATAGTCTTCCGAGCCTGCAGGATGCCTACTGTAATTATCACCCAATTTTCTGAGTCTTCCTGTATTTACATTCCAGCTTCATTGTTTTAATGAGTTGATTGATAATTTAGGTGGGAATAGTTGTATAGTCATAGTGTAAGTTTAGTTTTCATGTATTATCCTCATCTTTAGACATATGCTGGTTACAGTGTTACTAAAATATACATAACTCAGTTTGTTCACAGCACAAATGGTACTGAATTTGGCCATATAACTCTGAGAACAGTTTGTCATTATCTGTTTCTGTTGATGTTATGAACAACCAAATGTGTATGTGTCACTTCCTCCCTGCATTATGTTCCTCATAGTTCAACTGAAACCATTCTGGAATGTCCAGTGATAAATGTCATTCGCTTTCAAGTGAAGGGCACCTGCCGCAGTTCTATGTATTCTATGCAATGTTCTGGCACCGTTGTGTCATTGTGTCGGCACAGTTGACATTTTCATAGAAATGGAATTCCCTGCCGGTTGTGAATCTGTTTGTTAAAGAATCAGCACCTGTCAGAAACTTTGCACTTTCAAATTATTCCTTTTTCTTTATCCACTGTCTTTTTAATGAGCACAAAGTGTTACTTACATGAGTTTCCCCATTAAATATTGTGAGTTCCTCCAGCAAAAAGTGCATTTTTTTTGTTGATCTGGGAAGAAAACAGTGCCCGCACTTAGAGAAAGGCTACTGATGTAGATTGTGCCACATTTGAGGAATTCTCCATTCTCCCTTTGATATTGATGGCACAAGTAATTTTTGTTCCCTCCGCAGCACAGAGCAGCAGGATCTGCAGAATGACATATTTTATCAGGTTACTGTCAATACATAACATTTGGTTGTTCATATCCTTCAGCTTCACTTCCCCTTATAGTTTCAGTATGTGACAGAAGTTGGGATTTCTGCATGGATTGGGAAGTTCATTTTTCTTTGATTGTCAAGAAATCAGAAGAAAGGACAAAATACTTTTTGCTCATATTTTCTTCTTTCTTGTTTTTTTTTTTTTTCAAAGAATATTCTATGCTGAACTTCTGACCTCAGAAATGTTCTGCTACCTATATAAACACCCTGTTGAACTGAGAAAAAAAGGAAAGTCAAATCCCAGTGAGCTTCAGCGGATTTTGAACTATTTGTTTTTTTTTCTTTCTTTGCCATACATTTTTACACTTGATACTTGTAATATGGGATTGCAGACTATAATAGTTCGTCCATCAGGTATGATGATGACCTTAACAACACCAGAGGAATAAAGAACAGAAATTGTTGAGAATTTCAACACATGGACAATAAAGAGAACTAAAGGACACAGAGGACAGAATGGAAAGACTGTTCTTTCATGACTTATGGCTTCTCATGTGACTGATAAGTCCTATTTTTGCCCTGCAGACCCTTCCGCATAAATGACAAGAGTGCTCCGTTGGTTCAGTACCACTGGGCCTTTTCTTGCGCCGTTCTCTTTTTTTGATAGCCTGCTGGACTCTGTCAGCTTCCCATGCTTTGCTGCCTCTGGTAAGGGCCGCCCTCCAATTTGCACGATCAAGCAAGAGCTTTTCCCACTCACTCACATCAATGGCAAAGGCCTTCAGTGATTGCTTGAGAGTGTCTTTGTAACGTCTCTTTGGGGCCCCAACATTCTCGTTCCATTGGAGAGCTCAGAGAAGAAGATTTGCTTAGGGAGTCTGGAGTCGGGCATTCTGGCAACATGTCCTGCCCAACGTAGCTGAATTTTTTTCAGGTGGCAGAAGATGCTCAATTCCTTGGCACGATTGAGGACCTCAGTGACTGGAATTTTATCCTGCCATTTGATCCTTAGGATCTTTCTAAGGCAGGCCAGATGAAAGTGATTTAGCTTTCTGGCATGCGATTGGTACACTGTCCAGGTTTCAGCCCCATAGAGTAGGGTGGGAAGGACCACAGCATTGTACACTTTCAGCTTAGTGTCTGTGCGAATGCCGGCAACATCCCATACTCTCTTTCGAAGCCTGCCAAATGCAGAGCTGGCTTTGCTGATTCTTGAGAGAATTTCAGTATCAACACGAGCCGCGAAAGACAGTGTACTGCCAAGATAGGTGAAGTTCTCCGACACCTTCAGAAGACTGTCATGGACTTTGATATTTGGGGTCACAGGATACTTGTCGTCTGGAGTAGGCTGATGGAGCACTTCCGTCTTCTTTGTGCTTATTGTGAGGCCAAAGTTGTCACAGGCACTAGAGAACTTATCAACACAGTTTTGCATGCTACCCTCATCGTGTGCCAGAAGTGCACAATCATCAGCAAATATTAGGTCACAGACTTGAGTACTTTTGGTTTTGATTTTTGCCTGAAGTCTCCTGAGGTTGAATAGACTGCCATCAGTTCGGTACTTGATGCTTACCCCTTGAGGAGGAGAGCTAAAGGCTTCTTGTAGCATTGCAGAAAACATGATGCTGAACAGAGTTGGGGCTAAGACACAACCCTGTTTTACCCCATTTGTGACAGCAAAGGGCTCTGAAACACTGCCGTTGCTTTTGACTGCAGCTTGCATGCCATCATGAAACTGGCGCACTATTGTGATGAATTCGGGTGGACACCCAAACTTCGCCAAGATTTTCCAGAGGCCTTCACGACACACTGTGTCAAATGCTTTTGTGAGGTCAACAAATGTGATATACAGCGCTTTATTTTGTTCCATGCATTTTTCCTGAATCTGTCTGGCAGCAAAAATCATATCCGCCGTTCCCCTCTCTTTACGAAAGCCACATTGGCTCTCGGGAAGCAAGTCATTTGACGATTCAGAAGCATTCTTGCCAATATTTTGCCAGCAATTGAAAGTAGAGAGATTCCCCGATGGTTGTCACAGACTTGGCTGTCCCCTTTGTTTTTGTACAGATGGATGATTGAAGCATCTTTGAAGTCCTGTGGCAGCTTCCCTGCTTTCAACATATGATTGAACAACTCGGTCAACCTTTCAATAAGCTTTTCTTCACCGAAGGCATACACCTCAGCAGGAATTGAATCCACGCCTGGTGATTTGTTAAAGGACATCTGATTTGTAGCAGTTCGGGTCTCATTTGCTGTGAATGGCTTGGCAAGAGCTGCATTAATAGGAGTCTGAGGGAGGCGGTCAATGGACTCAGTATTTATATTTGATGGCCGATTTAGCACACCTCCGAAATGTTCTGCCCAACGCTGAATTATAGCATTCAATTCAACAATGCGTGTTGAACCATCTGACGCAAGAAGTGGTGTAGTGCCAGAGCGGGATGGTCCAAACACAGCTCGGAGGCTCTCAAAGAACTTTCTAGTGTTGTTTGTGTCGGCATATTTCTGAGTTTCTCTTACTCGCTCTTCTAGCCAGTCATTTTTCATTTTCCTCAGCTTCTTCTGGAGTACACCCTTACATGCACGCAGTGCATCAGCTTGTGCTGTGGAAGAGGGGTCACTGCAATGAGCTTGGATGAGACTATTTTTTTCTTTGATGAGCACTTTGATTTCATTATCATTATCATTGAACCAGTCCTGGTGCTTGCGGACAGGAAAACCAACTGTGCTGCTGGCGCAAGAGTGTACAGTCGTATTTAGGTCAGTCCAGCTCTGTTCAATGTTCTCAGGGTCAAAAGTCACGCAATCCAATTTTGAGGAGAGTTCTGATGAGAGCTCGCTCTGTTTCTCAGCTGAGCAGAGTTTTGAAACATTTAGGCGTTTAGGTGGCGCTTTCCCTTGAGGGCGTGTATTGCGCCTCAATGTTAGTCTGAGCTTGCAAACAATGAGTCTGTGGTCAGTTCCACACTCGGCACCACACATCGCCTTTGTTACAAGGACATCCTTTCTGTCAGTCTTCCTCACAATGACATAGTCTATGAGATGCCAATGCTTTGAGCGGGGATGCATCCATGACGTTCTGTTTCTCACGGGGAGACTAAAATTTGTGTTGGTAATGAACAGGCCAAATTCAGCGCACAAAGTAAGTAAGCGCAACCCATTGTTATTGCATGAACCAACTCCATGAGGGCCCAAAACATTTGGCCACGCTGAGATTTCGGAGCCAACCCTAGCATTGAAGTCCCCCAAGAGAATCAGCTTATCAGCTGCCGGGACAGAGCATATGACAGATTCTAGATCAGAATAGAACTTGTCTTTGGCTTCATCTGGGTTTGTCATGGTGGGCGCATATGCGCTAATGAGGGTGGCTGACTGGCTTTTCCCAACTGGGATCCTGAGTGTCATTAGCCTGTCATTTATTTCAATTGGCATGGACTGCAAGTTTCTGACAAGGTCATTTTTAATTGCAAACCCAACACCATGCTGTCTCGGTTCGACTGCACCCTTGCCTTTCCAGAAGAAGGTGTATCCACCACTGAGCTTTTTGAGTTGGCCACTATCAGGGAGTCTGGTCTCACTGAGTGCCACTATGTCCAGGTTGTACCTGCTGAGCTCAATGGCAATAAGTGCAGTGCGTCTTTCCGGGTTGTTTGAGTTGTCCTGTAGTGTGCGTATATTCCAGGCTCCTAGCCTGAGTAAGCTGAATTTCTTTTTGTTTCGACCGCAAAAAGGGATCCCCACTGGTCGCGGTATACCAGTCAGGGTGATGTGAAGTGGGCTTTCTTTAGGGCATCTTTTCTAGCCCCTTCCTCAGTTGAGGTGAGCAGTGCTATCCTTAAATAAGGCTGCTCAGCTACTGTGGGTGCTGCCTCCCCACGCCTCCACTTCAATCGTCGATGAAGCGACCATAGCCCACAGCCACCAACGTGTAGGTCTGTGCTAACAGCTTCCAGTCTATCCAAACCTGCTGCCACCGCACTCGCCCATCGCCGTTGGAATTTTGAGAGGAAAGAAGACGAGACAAAGATGAAAGAAGACGAGGTGAGTGTTAAGACTGGGGCAAAGAATTTGTTTTTAGTGAGAAAGAGCTGTGCAAACATCAGACTCACTCTCTCGCCTGGACACAACTTATCCAAGTGGCAAGACAGGGTCAAGACGACTGGAAATGTATCCAGGTGCAGGAGGATGCCAGAGGGACAGTCATATTGCCTGACCGGCTGCCTGTAGGCTACTCCACAGCCTCGCAGTCCCAACTGACTAGGGTGACAGACCCAAACCAAAGAACACCAATACTGGTGGATGCTCTGTGTCACGATATCCAGGCCAGAGTGACGGTATATTGCCATCTGCCCTATCAATCAACCACTGGCCTGCTGCCGCCAGCTTCGAAGCTGCGTCCGGGAAGTTTGCTCAATTCTTCGTCTGTGATTTAGGCAAACAAGCCTATGCCCACACCGCTACCGGGGGCCAATATGAAGGAATCAAGTACTGAGGGTCACATTGTGCCCTAGCATGTGGCCGTTGGGTTAGATGAAACCTCCTATGCTAACTACCAGTATTCCTGGCTGAAATTCAAGTTGTCATTCTATCAATCTTGGCGACAAAAACAAAAATTATCCACTGTCACAAATCCCAGACTGGGAGATGTAATAGTTTATGACAGGACGACAATCACGAACAAACAAGTTTAACACTTAACAAAACAATCCATCAGACTCACACATTTATTAAACATAATTATACATATAATAGCGCAATTACATACATTATATTATTGAAATGACTGCCGTACAACGGCCTTATTCTCACACACACTCTCCCTCGGATCCACAATCCGGTAGTTACTCCTAAAGGCACTTCGGCCTCAGCCTCTCCCCTCAGGGTCTTAATAGCACATTAATAATTTTATTTACTGGCACCGCAGTCTCTCAATATCCCCTTCCTATTGTCATACACCTTAGCACTCCCCTAGCACCTCAGCAGGGCAATAACACATTATTATTTCCATAGCCATCAACATGGCAACAACATAGTATCAGTTCACTAGCCTATCAACATGGCAACAATATAGTATCTCATTCACTCTCATATCTACGTCCCTGTCCGTGGCCTGACTGCCACGACTTTATGTGCCTCTACTGTCCTGCACTGACAGCCTCACTTCTGGCCTATGTGTGGCCTCCGGCCCTATGCTGGCCTATCCCCTGTGCTCATCGAGGTGGCTCTGCGGCCCGTCCCCGACACCTACAAGAATAACATTACATTGGTATAATACCCTACCATTTCTATTCACTCCACCTCTCCTTACAATCCATGAAGCGTACACACACTAGTTCACCTTTCACTCACCACACATCTTACGGTAACACACCTCCATCGGAGTACACACTACTCACTCGCGCTACAAATCCATGAACTCACTTTCATCTATCGCTCATGGCGCACATTGCTATATCCAATATCAAGGACTTCCACATTCCTCACATATACTTATTTACATCATGGTAATAGACGGATATAATATAATACATCAATCATAATAATCAATCAACGTTCTACATACCAGTCATTACTGGAACAACACTCATCCGTCTCCCGACTGCTTTCACTTATGTCCGCCCGCTGGGCTCTTATTCACAGGTCCGCTCCGTCGGACCTTCTAACTTGCAGTGATAGTAATCCAGCGCTTTCGCCTCATTCAGACTTCCACACCACTCATACACGCACGCTTTTCCCACTTGTCTGCATGAGTTATTTTTACTCTTCCCCTTTCACGTCTTTTCCTATCCGTCTGTCGTGAGCTCTTCTTATTCTACACCCGCTCTGTAGCAATCCCCTTAATTGCACTCACTCCACTCGTGACATCCACTGCCACCAGTGAGTGTAACTGCTACTGCTTTTCTGTTTACAACTTACTCATGGGGGCTGCATCTCCTTGCACACGATAGATGGCAAAGCAGGAAGGATAGCCAACACACAGGCGATCACTCATCATTTCTACACATTCTACCTGACCTGGGACCTGAAAGTACATAAATCATCATGGAGCTATTACTTTTGCTGTGGGACTCCACAGCTTACATAAAACTGCTGCTTGGTTATACTACTTTAAGTTAAAGCTGAAAAACACAATGCCCACAGACTGGAAGAAACATTTTTTAGAAGCTTTCTCCCACCTTCATGGTTTTAAATGTCCACAGAAACTTACAATTATGTCAGCCAGTGACAGATTTTTTGTTGTTGTTGTATGTAATGGATTATTCTTCATGTCGTATCTAGTAAGACAGTTTCTGTTGGTCAGGTTTCTTCTTCCCAACAAGTATACTTAGACACCAACCCTCCTCATTCTATTCAAACCCCCAATCACTAACCTTTTCCAAATCTCACTGAACTCACCTGAATGTCTTTCATTTTTCTGTACTTCTGCCTGGTTCGGTTGACTTCATACACCTGCACTGTACACTTGATGCCCATACATACACAACAGGAGTTGCCACCATGAGGCTGTCGAATCTCCCCACGGCAGAATATGTGGCAACCTTTGGTTTCCTTGATCATGATTGGGTCAGACTCGTATCCCTCCAGGGCTGACACATTTAGCAGTTTTATATGCCTCTGTTTGCCTGAAAATTACATTTTAAATATCAGCTTTTGGTGTGGACTTACTGAGTGAACCTGTAAAACATTACCCAGCATTTATAATGTCCATGACTATATGCAAAAACTTCCTATATTCGGAAGAGCCACACAATACCACTATCTGCACTAAACAGCCCTTCAGTCTATTTGGGTCTTACCTGTAACAGCAACATTTATTCACACTAAAATATCTCAGGAAAACTCTGGCTTTACCCTAGTTTTCCTCGCATTACATTCAGACCCCTAACTTCCTCAAATATGTTTTGTCTCTTCTTTAACATCAATATATTACAGAAATATGCACACAAAGAGACAAATTATGACCAAGATAGAAAAAAAAAAAAAAAAACTGGAATAGGCCTACTGCAATTTCAATTTGAAACTGCAAATATAGTTATGTCTTGTAACATGTGATCCATTGTCATTCAGATCCTAACAGAAAATAAAAGTTAATGAAAATGAGAGTCCAGGGGCGAAGTGTGGCCATCTGCAGAGGGTAATCAGAATTTAAGCTAGTAAGATCCTCATAATAGAACGTATCGCTACATCATATTTACATAATTATAAATGCAGCGACTAAAACAATGAAACGGTTGCCAGGCACTGCAAAATCTGAAAAGCGGACTATTCTTGTCAACAGGATCCTCTTTCTCAACAGGACAAGAATGCAGCAATTTACAAGCCAAACTAATCTAAAAACACCATTCATTCATGCTAACAGACATACAAACGCATATTTTTCATCCATTTTTTAAATATAATTTGAACGGCAAGTTTTCATTGTCATATTCATAGCCAGATAATTTGTTATTCTACCATCTCATAAAGTTTTTCGAAAAAGACTCATTAACATTAAATGGCAGAAAGTGCTTAAGTGGCATCTCTGTGACACAACGGTGTGCAGCGATCTCGGATAAATGGCTATCTATCGTTGCGGTATAGGTTCGCTCGACCTGTCAAGTGAAGTGATGTTCTTGATATGTTCGACTGATTTGGATCACAGTTGTCTAGATCTAGACTATATTGTTATGCTTTGATAGCTCTTGCTGTGCGTAGAGTAAATTATTCTTAGAGTACCTCAAATAAACAAAAAAATCCACACAAACTCTTTCACTCTATTCCGTACCTTTTGATTAGGATGAAAACGACTGCACAGTGAAAAACATGCATAAATCTAGGTAAAATCAGGTCAAACTTTGATTATAAGCCTATTTTTATCCCCACTATTCTGCTGTCTATGGGGCCGCATCGACAAATACAGGATATGCTCAAGATTGCTTCTGGGTATAGACAAGTCCTCTTTGTCTTTGTTAATCACTGATTATGGACCAGTTCATAAGGTATGTGTCCCTGAAGATGCTTTTCGGTGAGGGGTGTTGGACTCTATAACAAACGCAAATAGCGACGTAGAATTGAATGCTGAACTCACTAAATGGACTTGGAGTTGGGCTCGATCTGGAAAGCACAGTAATTCTAGAATTAATATTCGAAGGGTAATTACTGATTATTTGATTATGAGGAAGCCTCGCCCCTGTGAGAGTCCCATGTAATGCTCTGATTTTATTTTACACTTCAATATTATATGCTCAGGATGGTCATAAGCCATAAAACTCCTACTGTTTACTATCTCTACTTACGCTTCTTATTTAACTTCTCATAACTTTGACCGCATGGATTCTTGTTTCTGCATACAAGTTAATCAGCACTGAGAACAAAAATGATGGATTTTTTCAGAACTACCAATTTTTGTACAATTGAAAGCACTAATTCAGCAAGATCAATCCGGATAAAATATCATGCCTGTGAAATGTCTGTGGTCCTTCATGAGACAGTCTATAGGGAGAAACTGCTCATTTCCACACAAGTCTCTCAGTAATACATGGGCACAGTGACAAAGTTGACTATATGATGAAATAAACTACTCACCACTGATGTAGACTACTACGCCTATTTGTTGTTCTAGCACCAATTCAATTTGATAGACCTGCTTCCTCTCACTCCGGTCACCAATTCTTATAATCTCTGAAACCAATGAAGAGGTTTCAAGAAATATATCTGAGGGCACAATATTTTATTAACACTTTGCCAGGGGCAACTGAAAGTGTGTCTTTTTTGGGCCTTTTTCAGGAGTGCAATAAAAGCATTTTATTTACCATCATACAAATATGGACCTTCCTTTTTCTTATATTTGTGTGAATTACACGATTACTGTCAAAAGTGTTGACACAAAGTGGCCCTCATCTCAGTGATTCACGCAATTATGTCAGTGTCAAAATCTATGCATTATGCTAATCATCATGCTAATACTGATATTTGTCAATGTTGCATTTCTGCCACATATCTCATGACTGTGGTGTGATTCTGGTAATGACACAAGCTACATGGAGTGCATGCTGCTGACAAAACCAAATTCACTTACGGTCTTTACTGAGTTCAACCACATACAATCCATCATCTGTACCCAAAACCAGCCTTGAGGAATCTGAAATTTTAAGATTGGGAAAATTTAGTGGAAAATGGGAAAAATTAGTAGAAGAAAAAAGAGAAAAAAAAAAAAGCAACAATTTCTTCAAATGCATGAACAAGGTCAATGCAGGGAACGAAACCCCCATCAAGCTGGAAGGTGAAGTGCTAGAAGAGGTGAAAAGCTTCACATATTTCGGCAGCATCGTGGACAGGCAGGGTGGGACGGACGCTGATGTAAGAGTGAATTGGCAAGGCAATGGCAGCTTTCCAGCAAATGAAAAACGTTTGGAACACCAGGGACCTGACCATTAACATCAAGATCAGGATGTTCAACACCATCATAAAGCCTGATCTACTGTACGGTGCAGAGGCGTGGAGAACCCACCATCACGACCATGAAGAAAATCCAGACGTTTATCAACACCTGCCTTTGGAAGATCCTGTGAATTCGCTGGCCTGAAATTATCAGAAACCAGGACCTGTGGCAGCGAATAAAATAGCAGTCTGTACATCAAGAAATTCTACAGAGACGTTGGAGATGGATAGGTCACACGCTTCGGAAAACTGCATCCAGCACCACAAGACGAGCCCTCACATGGAACCCTCAAGAGAAAAAGAAAAGAGGTTGGCCGAAAAACACCTGGTGCCGGGACTTGGAGGCAGACACTCTGTGGTTTTTATGATATTAAGAAGATGGGACGCACCTGGAGGCAGCTGGAACGACTGGCCCAGGACCGGCATGCCTGGAGAGCTCTTGGATTTTAGTTCCAGGAGGGATCACAGGCGGAAATAAGTAACCGTAAGTGAAGTGCATGAACTATGTTTAGGGCTTAAATTAACAAAAACATCCCCTTAAGCAGAAAACTACAATATTTCCTTCTGCCAGAAATGGAGCTTTGACAGATTCATGTCATCGGTTGGCTGTTCGAACCTCATTAAGTCAAAAATCAAAATTGTACAGAAGGAAAAAAACTGATTATCTGTGATAGTTTTCTTTATTGGGAGCTGTAAATTGGTATCTAGCCAATGTTCTTGACCAGTAGTTGTATCGTGTATTGCATTTTGACGACAACCCTACTGTAATTACGTAACCAGAGTTAACGAGGTCATAACCCACTGAAGTCGGCTGTTGGAACTTTGCTAAGGCTTTAATGAGGTTCAAGCGCACACATCACGCCGCTTGGCTGATCATATAACCTCGCTATCTTTCATTGGGCAAACTAAAAATATGTTTAAAAGTGCTTTAGCGGCATTTGTTGTCTTCTTTGCTGTTTTAGTTCTATTTTTAATTTATCCCTCGAAACCAAGGAATGATGATTCTGCTTAACTTAGTATTTCACTTCGTTTATTTCCTATGTATGATCACACCATCACCATTCGAATGAATGTAATATAAATGTATGATTTACTATCCAGCCTAAAACAAACTATTTATTCACATTTGGCTCTTTAGTAACACAAAGTATTACATGTCATTTGTTTACAAAAGACATTAAATACATCTTTAAGTCTCTCTTTCTCTTATTTATCTTTCTCTCTCTCTCTTTCTCCATGTCTTCTTCCCTTCTCTCTCTGTCTGTCTGTCTCTCCCTCTTTATTTATCTTTGTCTCTGTTTCTCTCCTTGCTCACCCCCGTTCCCTCCCCCCTACCGCATCTACCTACCTCTGCCTCTCTCTTGCAACACTTTGCATTTGAAATGTGAACCCAGGAGATTTCAGTTTTGTTTTTTTTTGGGGGGGGCGGATTAGGGGTGCAGTTTTGTTGGGTAGTTCATTTCATTCTGTCTATTGGAATACTTGAAATAATATGCTGTAGTTCTTTGAAAGACTTGCACTTTGGTTCTTTGGGTGAGTTGCACTCTGGTTTTTTTGTGAGAGTAATAGAGACTGACAGACAGACCAGACAAACAGAGAGAAAGAGACAGAGATTCATTTTGGTTCTTTGAGAGAGATGCACTCCAGTTCTTTGAGAGAGGGCTGCATTTTGGTTGGTTAAGAGAGAGCAACTTGAAGGAGGTGCACTTCAGTTCTTTGAGAGAGAGAGCTGCATTTTAGTTCTTTGAGAGAGATGCAACTTGAAAGAGGTGCACTCTGGTTCTTGTATAAATCTGCATTCTGGGTCTGCAAGAGAAACTGCACTCAGATTTGAGAGACAACTGCATCCTGGATCTTTGAGGGAGAGGTTCACTCTGGTTATTTTAGAGAGAGAGAGAGACAAGGGAGTGGGAGTTCTGCACTTTAGTTGTTTGAGGGAGATGCAATCTGGTCTTTGAGAGAGCTGCTCTGCGAGAGCTGCATCTTATACTTTGAGAATGTGGCACTCTGGTTCTGAGAGAGAGAGAGAGAGAGAGAGAGAGAGAGAGAGAGAGAGAGAGAGAGAGAAAGAGAGGGTGAGAGACAGAGAGAGAGAGAGAGAAAGACAGGGAGAGAGAAAGAGATTTGCACGTTTGCTCATTGAGCTGCATTTCAGCTCCTTAGGTAATTTTCATTTTTGTTCTTTGAGAGATTTCCACTTTGGGTCTTTGAGAGCTATGCACTTGGTTCTGTGAGAGAGTTCAGGTATAGTTCTTTGAGAGAGAATTGCAGTTTAGTGCATTGATCGAGCTGCACTGTGTTTCTCTGAGAGATCTACTTTCACAGCAGTAAGGTTTGTGTGCAACGTCAATCAAAGGCTCCTGCGATTGGCATCTTCCTCTAACAGGTTTTGAAAGTTCTTATTGCACCATGTATTGTCCTCTGCTCGGAGGAAATGTTGAAAATAACAAGCTGGAAATGCACAGTGACTTAATTATACACTGGACTCTGATTGATATAAGACTGACATTATTTATAGCTATTAAAGTGTGGGTCGAAGATGCACACGATTAATTAGAGATTGATAAATCAACTCAAATCATTTACCCAAATAATGTTTACCATTACCTTTTTTGGTCACATTAGATCCGCCCATATTTGCCCGTTTTGTCTTTCTTTCTTCAAAGACGGTGTCCACTCTGTTGAGCCGTGAACATGCTGCCTCCCCTTCCATTGATCTATTCATTCAGTATCACCCTACCGTCGGCGATTACGTCCATGACAATAACTCTGACTTTGGACGCGAAATCTACGCCGTTTGAGATCTAGGCGATTTCAAAATGTCTACTTTTTACTCGTCCCCCAGACTCAATGATTTTACTGGCACATTTTACTATAATTTATATAAAGTAATGAAAAAAAAGGCATATAGAACTTAGTAAAACCAAATTACTGTTTGTGTGTGTTTACGTATGTGTGTGAATTTCGTACACAATAACCTATTCCCTGTATCTCCAAACCCATTAAAATAATTATGAGTTACAGGGTATGGGACATGACTGCCTTTCTTCAATTTCGTTATTTGTTAACATGATACATGTACTACTAGGAAATAATGATTTTTACACTGAGGCTACATTTGTCAACTTTCACTTTTTTTTTCTTCTTTTTCAAGCGTCAATAATTGGTAGGCTACCTGTAATAGCCATGCTATTAAACGTTTACTAAACATTTACTATTAAACGCTACCAAAGAGTTAAAAATAAACCTAGAGGTAAGACTCGGTCACGTCACATAGCCGCAAATAGAAAGCCCGGCAGCCATCTTTGCTTACGGCAAGCGATTGCAAACACGGTGTCAAGGCCAGTGCTAACGAAAGTAGTTTTTGTCGGAAGGCCTCAGTATTTTATTCTTGTTTATTCCTCTTTAGAGATGGAGGTTCAAATTCATCCGTACATTTTGTATTTTGTCATAATTCATAATGTTTGTTTTTTTTCTTTTGTGGGATTACATTTTTTACATTTTCGTGGTTCACCCAGTCTGCTCATTACTACTGTAATGCCCGTTCAAATAATCTGAAAGACCCTATTATTTTAGGATTGGATTTGTTTACTTTAGCCGTACTGTCTAGGTCGAAGCAGGTTTGCCGTAAATTGGCTTTACTTGAGCTGTACTGTCTAGGTCAAGGCAGGCTTGCCGTAAGTTGGCCGCCATCTTTACTTCACCTACCGACGACGCCACCCGGGGACTTGCGTAGCGCTAGTCTGACCTCTAGCTATATATAACTTCTTTGAACGCTACTAAATTAAACATTTAGCGAGGTTCAAGCGCCAACAGTTGGCCGTGGCCAGCGATGCGTAACCTAGCAAACAATTTTAGCGAGGTTCAAGCGCCGTCATTCTCCCAGCGGAATTTTATCAAGGTTTTAACATGGAATTACAACATCGCTTTTCTCCGCTTCTAAGCAGAATTTTTTCATTTTTTTCAAGTGCAACCGATGTGTCCTGTGCTATAGATGCCGTTTTTGAAAAAAAGTGAACTGCCCAAAAAATCGACTTAACAAGGTTCCAACAGCCGACTGACAATATTTTTAATTCAGTAATTTAGACCATTCAACAACATTGCAATGCCACTGAAGAATTTTTTATTCACGTTAAGAATTTTTAGCTATGTGCACCTGAAAGTAGTTCATTCTGAGCATAATGCTTTTTAAATAATTAAAATCCATCCAGAAATAAAAAAGTTATGGGGTTTCTAGACCACCAGAATTTAGAATATATTTATAGAGGAAAATATTCTCAAAAAGCAGACTTTCTAATCGTAAGGTTTTTTTAATAATTGACCATATCTCAGTTTCAAATTAGACTATCTAGCTGAAACTTTGCATTCATTTATAAAAACTATAATTTCATTATTTTTTAGTCCTATTTTCAAAATGCTGGTGTGAATTATCTAGATCTAGATGGTAAAACAGGCCGATGACACAACATTCCGTTGCCTGTATCTGTGCTATTAAACTTTGTAGTTCGGCAAGTCCAATATTCATGGAAAGGGTAGAGAGAAATGGGGTCAATGTCAGCTCTCACTAATAACACGATGTTATGTCATATTTTGTTAATATTTCATATTTAAATCACTTTCTCCCATTGTTTCATCATTTAAACGCAAGCTGATTATCAAAGAATAGTCAACACAGACATACACAAACTTATAATAATGACTTGTATCGTATGTTTATATCCTGTCACCCCCCGACATATTTAACAGAGGAATAGAGCAATAAATAAAATATGTGTGACCAGACCGACTGAGTTATTCTAAGCGACCAATCACAATGCGTTGTGTGATCATATGCTTACCGCTTGACTATTTTGGGTCACAAGGTTACCCGGAATGCATGGCTGATTGCCTTGCTGTGCCAGTTTTGACAGGGGGTACGTAGATGTTTGCAGGCGGTAAGTAAAAAGAAAAAAACGCAAAAATTTCAAATTTTAGGACATAAAAGAAGAAGTATTCAAGACTTGCCCTTTTGAAGACGAAATTGCTGCTCCTTATGTTTATGGTTCGTGAAATACATAACGATGAAACAAGTTCGGCAGACTTTAAACTGCTTTTTCGCGGAGTAGATAGATCTATTTTCTGATCGGTTGCCAAGTTTCATTCATAATATTGGTTATGAAACAACATGGTATGAGTGCCTACAAGAGGACGACCCTCTTTCACACACAGACCAAAAATACACCCACTAGTGGTGACCTATTTCGGACTCACAAAAATGCGCCCAAGTGTCATTGCTAAACAAAATGACGCTCACCTAAAATTGCTGCACAATGTGTGCCTTTCACCAGTGAGAGTGAGTTATCACATACTTCTTGAGCGTTATATACCTGTGGGAGGAAAAGCAGAACATGTAAAAAAACACTATTAATACCATGCTACCAATTGCTACCATCCATTCCCTTATGACTGAACAATGGAAGCACCATTGCGGGGTTGGTGCCTTTTAGTGCTTGCATACTGCTGTCACTTGTTTCACCATACCTTTCTACTCCCATTAGAAATTTTTCATGTTGCTGTATTGTAAAATTCTTGAATGTGTTAGAAAAATTTTCAAAATAATTCCTACAATCACATCTCTAATGTACAAAAGCTGCCTATTCATGTAATAATCAATATCATCTCTTTAAGTCCTTTGTATGCATGAGATGTGCATCAGATGGATATTATAAGAACTATTAACGTCTCAATTAGCATAAATGGCTCCTGAGGGACTGTAAGATATTTTTTTCTTACACTCTTGTTGGGTAGATGCTTGCTGCGCAGCATTTTGTGCAGCAGGTTCAAAATTGTCAGCCAGTTGTCTTTTTCCTTCTCATTTTCTGCTAGCAAGAGAATTTGGTGTTGAGATCCTGGGGGGTTCAACATTGATGTGGTTACCTGGAATGGAATATGGAATATATACCTGGTGACTGAACAAGCCTGAATGCATCATGCCAACTCTGCCATTGATAAAATTACCATAAAACTTAAGTCCAAAGACACCATCAACTGCACTTGTTTCATTCCCATTAAAAAAATTTAACTATCAAGACATTTTTCAGCAGTGTGGCCCCTATCAATTTGAGAGATTGTGTGAGTCTCTCCCTTTCTTTAATACATAACAATACTCACTCTAAAGATGCAAGGAATATCCTTCTTGTTGGCATGAATCAAATCACTAGGCAACACAGCTGCTGCTGAAAAGACTTCATCTCTGAGGACACAAAGCATTAAGGCTGCAATGATTACAATGTCAGGTGAGATTTCATCATGTCTGGTCTATTGAGAGAAGCTCAGCAATTTCCAGAGATTTAAGAAACCCCAGTTTTGTCAACATGAAAATAACAAGAGCAGCTGAAATGCCAAGAAAATAACTTCTAAAAAAGAAAAAAGAAAGGTTTTCACGACTAAGGACCAACCAAACTCAGTAAGAACCACTAACAATGTACAATATTCAAAGGTTCTTATAAATACAAGCAAACTACCCAGATACTAAATCTTAATGGGCAAAAAATAATTTTTTTATTTTTTGAATTTGAAAAAGCACATTACACTGCCAGATTAATCACATATTTCACATATCTTAAACTGAAAGTGAACTGTGCCAATCGTGTTATAAAACCTCACGGATAACACAATCCAGGCAATTCCTAACTGGGTTACGGTCAATTAATCTAACATTTCCCCACCAGACACAAAACCAAAAGCACCTTTGATAAATGAATCTGTTATTCTAAAATTGTGGTGTATTTAGTTTCTCCAAAGACCAAAGCAGTTTATGGTCAATCTAATATTTCAAAACTGTTAATGAAACGATCGGAAAAATAAATCAGACCTGTCAGTTAACCTTACATTTTAAACCCTGACTGAATACAACATCTCCGCACAATTGGTGCAATGTACAAACGATTTAGTAATTTTATATCAAGGTTGTATACCTCATATCCAGAACCGGTTGGACTGGCTGAGTTGGCCAATTTTTGTCTGAAGGAATCTCATAAAGCAACAGCTTAAAATCACAGACAACCATGTATTCTCTTGTCCAACCCTTTTTGATGCCTCCTAGTTTGGGAATCTGTAAATTCATTCAGTTTTATGGGTTTAATTACGTAAACACTGTCACTGATCTGCTTCAAAACATAAAATAAATACGTTATTGTGGTAATTAAAAATGTTTTTAGTCTGCTACTGGGAAAGTGAACTTCCTAACTAATACAATTCAATGTGCAAATTTCACAGGATGCTCAAGTTTGCATGTAAATTTAAAACATTACTTCTTTAAAGTAGCAAAAATTCTGCTTCTCTCCTGGCAGCTCAAGGTGGTCTAGAGGCAAGGTGCTCGCCTCTCGTGCCAAGGGTCCCGGGTTCGAAACCCGGGCCGTGCAGGCATGTTGGAAGTTTGGGATTTTTCTCATATTTTCGTGTCCCTGATTCTATTGAGGGGTAGGATCGAGTACCTAGTCTTCTCGGATAAGGACGAAAAAATTCGGAGGGCCCGTGTGCACGTTGCGCACGTTAAAGATACCTTGGCAGTTGGAAATCGTAAAGAGCAGGCCGAACAGGCCGCTGCCCGGGCAAAATTAAATTAAATTCATCTCTACCAGTCCCTCCCCCTCCCCCCTCATCTCCCCCCCCCAAAAAAAAAAAAAAAAAAACGCCGACCGGCGCTGCACTGTGGCGACGACGTGCCTGCTCCAGTTATAACTGGGATGCAATGGCACAAAGGCAAAATTTCCCAAATGGGATTAAAGAGTTATACAAATACAAATACAAAAATACAAATACAAATAAAACACAGTATGTCAATTACAATGTTTCAGTATGTAATATGCAAAGTATCTACTGGCATGCAGAGCTCTGTGGAATTCAATATAAATGGTTTGATGCATTCACAGTGAAACTGAAAATCCTGCATGTATTTATTGTATCTGCATCATTGGCTGAGTTCACATCATACCATACAACACTTACTCGGACAAATCCCTCATAAGCTGTGCCTTGACCTTTACTGACATCAATACCAAGGGGATGCTTGGCTATAAAAAAAATAAATACATTGGTGCTTTTCAGTAGAGCAAACAAACATTTTTTGAGTGACAAAAAACAGAAGCAGACAAATGCAGGTCTTAACAAGTATGACAGTCTTTCACTCTGGCTCAGAATGTGGAGTGACCTACTCAGATATTGTTATTGAACTATAGAGCAGAAAAACCTGGCAACAGGAACAGGAAGTGAAGACAGAAAGAGGGGAATAACGGACTGCTAGATAAGGTGAACAACATGGTGGCAGTGGTTTTGAACTAGCCTATCATCCCATGAGGAAAATCGTATTCTATCTGCTCTAGAAACAATATCATACAGATCTAGACTAGAAATAGGATCCTTTTAAGATCCAGACAGATGATTTGGTAAAAAATCAAGAATAAATCTAAGACTAAGAATAAGATTGAAAGTAAGAAATCTTGAGATCTAAACCTAGAATCTAGAAACCTAGAGTGGAGAAACAAACACGGCATGGCTACCAAAACCCAAACCCCATCCATCGCTGGCATCAGACCACCAGAAAAACTGGTTCTGGGGTCAAACCCATTAGAACAATGGAAACTCTTCAAACAGCGTTGGACCACATGACATACACAGTTCTATCCAGTCTAGGACAACTGGAGGACAAAATTCAGGTAGCTCTCTTCCTCCACATCATCGATGATGATACTCTTAGAATTTACAACGGTTTCGAATTTGACACACCTGAAGATCATCGGAAACTAGATCAGATGATCAAAAAATTTGACGAATTCGCCATTGGTGAACAAAATGTTAAGTTCGAGAGATACAAATTTAACAATCGAAGCCAGTCAGCAGGCAAGGCCTTTCAGACCTTCTTGTCGGACCTCAGAAGGCTAGCCAAAAACTGTAGTTTCTGCGACAAGTGCAAAGATTCCCTCATCCATGACCGTATAGTCATTGGAATTTCAGACACGGACACAAGACAGGACCTCTTGAAGATGCGCAACCTTACACTAGACAAGTGTATTGACATATGCAGGTCAGCAGAAGATGCACCAACCCAAGGAAAGACCACTCAACCAGACGTGGCAGCCTTCAGCACCAGTGGAAAATCTACAAAGTTTAAGAGACCCGACCAGCCTAAACAACATTACAATCCAAGAGGTAAATCGACAGGAGCTACCATGAGTAACAAACCTCATTATAAACGGAAGAATATCCTGATAAAAACTCTAACAATTCCCAATCCCAGTGTGGATATTGCGGCTATTCCTACCACACTCGACTAGACTGTCCAGCCCGTCGAGCTATCTGCAGCACTTGCCACAAAACAGGACACTACCACAAGATGTGTCGGTCAAAGGATAAAACAGGAGGGGTGGAGGGGATAGTGATGAACTCCATCCTCAACACTGATGATACTGCACAAGAGGCATTTCTTGGTCATGTTCAAGACGATAGTGAAAAAGAGTGGACAGCGAAGATATAAGTAAACGGACAACCTACATTGTTCAAACTTGACACAGGAGCAGCTGTTTCAGTCATTGGCAAAGGACTGTCAGTTGACATCCGAAAAGTACAGAAGACCAACATCCACCTCAGAGCAGTGGGCGGAAAATGACTGGAAGTACTGGGTTTCCTAATGGGCACGCTAACCTACAAAGGCAAGTCGATAGATGAAAAGCTGTATGTTGTGAGACAACGGACAGGTACACTACTAAGCAGAAGTGCCTGTGTTAAGCTAGGCCTAGTGGCTAGGCTAGACCAAGTCCAAGTCAAAGATACACCAGACTTCAAGGCCGAGTTCCCAGAACTATTTCGTGGATTGGGGAAACTCCAGGAACCTTGCTCAATCAAGTTGAAAGAAGGCGTGGCTCCACTTCATATTTTCACCCCACATAAGTTGCCCATCCTCTTCTACCACAGGTCAAGAAGGAAATCGATAAGATGCTGGCTGAAGGAGTTATCTCAGAGGTGACAGAACCAACAGAATGGTGCGCAGGGATGGTTGTCGTGCCTAAACCGAATGTATCTATCAGGATTTGCGTTGACCTTACTGCACTCAACAAAGCAGTCAAAAGAGAAGTACATCCTTTAAACTCTGTAGACCAGGATCTAGCACAGTCCACAGGATCGAAACACTTTACGAAGCTGGATGCCAGATCTGTATTTTGGCAAATACCACTTGCTGAGGATTCCCGTAGATACACTACTTTCCTCACACCATTTGGGAGATATTGTTTCAATCGTCTACCCTTTGGCATATCTTCTGCCCCAGAAATTTTTCAAAGAAGGATGAATAAAGTCCTCCAGGGCCTAGAAGGAGTTGTTTGTCACACTGATGACATTTTGGTTCATGCAGCAGACCAGGAGACTCACGACAAACGTGTGCGATGAGTTATGGAAAGACTAAGAGATGCTGGACTCACACTGAACAACAAGTGTGAATTCTCAAAGTCAACATTGAAGACTTCCGGTAACGGCTTTGAGGTCAAAGCCGGCTTTCAGCGGGCTCCATATTCTTATGGTGTTTCTGAGGTTTATGGGGATTTACTAAGGTTTATTTCGGTGAGGATTCATGTAAGTTGGTTGTTGTTTGCTTTCTATACACTTTTCGAGCTCTGTACAGCTGTCATTCTGTATTAGTTGTCTGCATTGATACTGCGCTAGTAGTATTTACATTACAAGCTGGACAAGGTGGCGGCTTCCAGCACGGAGAGGCCACCAAGTGCAGTTACTGATCGGGGCGTATGCTTTGTATTGCATTCGACAATTGCCCCTCCTGATGGTAGCTTCATCAAGGGTCTAGATCCATGTAGAGCCTGTGAAGCTACCACTGGACCTTTAGGAGTGGAGGGCGCTCAAAAAATTGGGGGCCTGTGGAGGATATATGTTAAAGGGACTAGTGCCAGGGAAAAGCTGCTAACACAGGGGATTATATTTAACGGTCAGTCTGTCTCGTTGCTAGCGAGAAACCCTTTCTCTGTCACTGGTGCAACGACAAGCACAACTAAAATTATAATCGGGGGCATCCCATTATCGGTGAGTAATGAGGAAATAGAGAAGGCCCTGACTAATAAAGGTGTGGTGTTGCGCTCATATATACGAGAAGAGCATTACAGGGACGAAAAAGGGGATGGACAGGCTTTAAAACGGGAAGACGTTTTGTTTATGCTGATATCCCTTTAATAAATATTGAGGTATCCATTCCCATAGGCCTGTGGAAGGGTACCATTTACTATAGAGAACAGGTCAGACCAGGACGACACACCAACAATAGTGACACTACATCGACACATCCTGTAGACAGCAGTAAGGACACAGAGGAAAGTGTATCCGTAACACACACAGCCAATATTCCAAACACAGAACAATTAGACCAACACACAACAAACTCTAACACGGTAAGTACTTGCTCATCTGAAGCTAATTATGCAGGTGTGACCAGTCAGGGGGCACACGTAAGTCGCCCCAAAACACGAATAGGTGAGCGAGGTGCTACAAGTAAACAAACAGACATAAAACAAATACTTCTAAACAGATCTCGGAGTTTGTCTTCCCGAGGACTACGTGAGTCCGCACTCGGCCAACAAAACAAAAGAGCCGGAGAAACGATTGAACCACCCAGTGAGAAAGTAAGGCGACAGGAGGAGGAGGTAGGCGGTTGGGAGCACAACCAAAAGAGAAACGAAACTTAAGTTCTCCTCATTCACGTGTGCTTAGCAGGCAACGACCAGGACCGAATAAGGACTACACTTTTAGAAAACTCCTATGTTTGTTCTGTCTCTGAATTGCAGAGGCCTAAATAAAAAAAGTAAACGTTCCAATATTTTTTAAAAATGCAAAAAATATGATATCTCATGTTTACAGGAAACTCATGTCACAAGTGAACAGGGGGAGGAGTGGAAGAAGGAGTGGGGGGGAGAGATGTTTTATTCTGTGGGTACAAATAGAAGTAAAGGTCAAATTATTCTCATCAATAGAAACCTACGTTATGAGGGAATTAGATTGTTGTACTCATCAGATCGGGTGTTGGGCATTTATATTAAAATACGGGATTCAGAATTTTGCATTTTCAACATATATGGTCCAATAATTAGAGCAGAAAAAATACCTTTTTTAAACCAGTTGACCCAAATAATCGCGACTTATGACAATAATATAGTATGTGGGGACTTTAATGTCGTCCTTGATAATGACCTCGATATAGTAGCAGGAGAGCCGCATGATGTAAGGGAAACCAGCGAGCTGCAAAAAATGTTGGACAGGTTGGACTTAATTGACGCGTGGCGTTTGTTTCACCGGACCGAGAAAGACTACACTTGGGCTAGAAGCACACAGGTTTATAGCCAGAAGGCTGGATTACATTTTCTGTGATAATAATCTACTGGCCAATATTGAAAATGCATACCATGAAATTGTGATCTTCAGCGACCACAAAGGGGTAGTAGTCAAAATATGTGATAATACATTTAGAACAGGACCGTCGATCTGGAAACTTAATAACTCCTTATTGAAAGATGACAATTTCGTCCTAGAAATGAATGCATTCATAGATGATTTTACAAGGGACAACTCAGAGCTTGAACCGACTGTTAAATGGGAACTTCTTAAGGTTGAAATAAAATCTTTCTGTGTACAGTATTCAAACACAAAGAACCAGCTCAGGAAAAATAAAGAACGGGAATTAGAACTGGAGATTGAAAGGACAAATAAGCAGTTACTGGCAGAACCTAACAATCAAAACTTACAAAAACAAATGGCAATCCTTAAACAGACTTTAGAAATATTTCTGCTACATAAAGCAAGAGGGGCCCAGATAAGGTCGAGAGTTAAGTGGATAGAGCAGGGTGAAAAAAACACAAAATACTTTTTATCACTAGAAAAGAGGAACGGAATTGTAAACACAATATATGAAATAAGGGTAAAGGATAACGTCTTTAAAAAACCGTTAGACATATTGGATCGGATCCGACAGTTTTTTGAGGGTCTGCATAGGAAAGATAGTATAGAAATGGAAGGAAAGACATTATTGAATGGCTATCTGGAAAACACTGAATATCCAATACTAGACGAAGGCGAAAAAGAACTAATGGAAAAAGATATTACAGTAGAAGATATGGGAAACGCATTATCTAAACTTAACAATGAGTCAGCACCTGGGAGTGATAGACTTACGTCTCCCTTCTATAAATGTTTTTGGTCTCGACTTAAAACATTGCTATGGGAAAGCCTATCATATTCAGTTAGAAAGGGAGAACTTACAGCCACTCAAAAAAGGGGAGTAATCACATTAATACATAAGGGAAACAATCTAGAGAGGAATAACATAAACAACTGGAGACCAGTGAGTCTTACCAACACAGATTATAAAATCTTTTCTAAATGTCTAGCCTTAAAACTCCAGAGGGTCATGGATAAACTCATACATAGCAATCAGGTAGGTTTTATTAAAGGCAGATCTATTACGAATTTGATTCGTACTATAGATGACTGTTTGACTTTAGCAAAGGAGGGAGAGGGTGGGGCAGGCATTTTGGTCTCACTGGATTTCCAAAAGGCCTTCGATAGTATTGAAAAAAAAGCAATTATATATGCACTTGAAACCTTCAACTTTGGTAATAACTTTATTCAATATGTCAAAACATTGATACGGAGTACAGAGAGCTGTGTAAAAAATGGGGGCTGGGTCTCCAAATGGTTCAATACAGAACGTGGAGTGAGGCAAGGCTGCTGTGTCAGTCCTCTGCTGTTTATTTTGGTGGCAGAAATTATGGCCATCAAGATAAGACATAATCCAGATATCAAGTGTATACAAATGGAAAATACTCTGAATCATAAACTGCTCCAGTACGCAGATGACGTAACATTGATGTTAAACCATACTGATGACCTGAGAGAAGCTCTCAGAGACATCGAAACATTTGGAGAATTTTCAGGGTTGAAATTAAATAAGAGCAAGTGTAAAGGGATGGAAATAGGAGATGGGAATATGAAAACTTGGTGATATGGGAATTTCGTGGCTCAACAAGGGAGATAACATGAAAATACTGGGCATTTACTTCAATGCTGATAAAGAAATATCCTGTGTGGAAGAGAATTGGAAAGAAAGGCTAAGGAAACTTGAAGAAATCATCCAAAGATGGAAAAGACGCAATTTATCATGTTATGGTAAAGTAACTGTGGTAAAGAGCTTACTACTATCACAATTGAGCTATGTAGTACAATCAGTAAGTCTGCCACAAAACATACTACAAGAAATAGACTCTAAGATATTTAAATTCATCTGGCAGAAAAAATATTCAAATAAGAAAGCATTTGAGAAGGTAAAAAGAACTGTAATTTGCAAAGAATTGTCTGAAGGAGGATTGGGTATGATTAGTATAAAGGACCAACAGAAAATATTCCTAATGAAGTGGATGAAATGGCTGACATCGAAAGGCAATAGGACGAATGAAAGCCACATAAACACCTCTGAACATTTCTTCTCACAGTTTGGGGGTAGCAAATACTTTGTAGAAAGTAATTTCAGCCTTAAACATAAGGCAAAAATAAACACTATCACATCTTTGTTCTGGCGAACTGTAGCCAGTGCCTGGATAGAAGCAAAGGACACAAAAGTAATTGTTAGTGACACGGACAACATGTCACTACAGGAATTGTTAAATCAACCCTTGTTTAATAATAAGTTGTTCCAATATAAAAGAAACCTCCTTTTCTTCCCGAAATGGATCAAGGCAAATATAAGATATATACATGACGTGTGGAGCGAGAGAGGAATAATCGGAAGAGAGACCATAGAGGAAAAAACAGGAAATTACCCAAGCCTAATGTTTGAATATAACGCAATGATAAATGCCTTCACAGAAAACCAGAGAACGCTTTTAGGCAGTGTTACAAGGAACATGATTAGGGAAGCAAAAGAGACAGCTTGTAAGCTTCCTGAATATATTGAATGTTTCTTTGCCAAAACTAATAAACAAATAAGAAATAGATTTCTAAACAGTAGAGAAGGCACTAGTTGTGGAGTTGGCTTCTGGAAAAGAAAGCTTGATATCGATGTCACAAAATATTTTATGGTAGCAAAAAATTCATCTAGGGAAAGTAGACTTAGGCTTCTTCACTTTAAATTAATCCATAATATCTACCCTACCAATATTTTACTTACAAGAATAGGAATAAAATCATCAGAAAATTGTGCTTATTGTAATGAAAGAGACTACATAGAGCATTTCTTCTTTTACTGTAAGAAAATCAGGGGATTTTGGAATCATATAGCCAATGTCATTCTTATGAAAACAGGCCATAAATTAATCATGAACGAGGTGAGAGCACTCTTTGGAATAGTGAAAGAAGATTGTAACGAATGTACAAGTAAGAAAATAAATACTATAAATCATATTATATTAGTGGCCAAGCTATGTATAAGTAAGCTGAAATATGGAACCATGAATAATATTTTCCATATCTTTGAAATAGAATGGAAGCATAGAGAACATTTCATCGAATAGTTATTATTTGTACGCCACGAGATGTCTCAGTATCCTTAACTCATCTCAGGCCCCATTAACGTTAAATATGAATGGAAATTTTATTGTATGAGCGAGTGAAATAGAGATCAAGAAAAAAAAAAAAAGGGCAATGACGAAAAGATGAAAAATGCAACAAATTTTGGTATTCCAAAGTGCATGAAAGTAAAGTTATTCCACGGTCACTTTTTATTTTTTATATTCTGGTACTGATAATATTATATTATTATTATTTGGTTAGAAAATTGGCAGACTTTTTTTTCTTTTTTTTTTTTTTTCTGTTTTGTTTTTCTTGTCTCGATTGACTCTATTATGCATCATATTTGAATTAATTATTTTATAGATGACTCATCCTCTTAGTATTTAAAACCATTGGGAACACACGTAGCACATGGAAGATAGATTTATTTTATTTTATATATTTTTTCTGAAATGTCTGTCTGTTCTTTTAATCTGTATTCTTAAAACCTCTGCTCAGGTTTATTATATATATTTACTGATTATCATTATGATTGGCTTGTGTTTGTATTGCTACAGTACCAGCTGTTTAAAACTGAACTCTAAAACTGATCAGCTGATAATGTTAAAGACCTAGAGGGTTCGAGAAGGCCGACAACACAGAATTCAGTAGTTAACAATTCTGGGATATAAAAGACTCAAGTTGGGTCCGATCCCCAGGATAGTCCCCATAGACAGCTGTGTATTCATTTACTTGGTTATATTATTATGTTCTCTCTTACTCATCTATTTATTTATTCATATATTTATTTATTCATCTATTTATTGACCTTAGTCTTCACTCTTAATTCCACCGAGTATCTACATATATGTTCAAACACACCTATATGGGCATCTATATATTAAAAAAAAAAAAAAAAAAAAATTTGAAGTTGTTCATGTCTGTTGGCTTAATTAGGTACCCTATTATTTCTTTATTTAGTGATCACTGAGTCATGCACTGAATGAATACATTCAAAATCGCATTTCAATCTGAGCTCTTAATAAAAAAATAAAAAAAAAAAGTCAACATTGAAGTTCTTGGGCCACATTGTTGACGCCACAGGAATAACAGCAGACCCAAACAAGGTGGATGCTATTAAGAATTTTCCACAACCCAAAAACATCACCGAATTACAGCGTTTCCTTGGAATGATCAACCAATTACCCAAGTTCACATCACAACTTGCTGCAAACACAGAACCACTTCGAAAGCTTCTCAAGAAAGATGTCGTGTGGATCTGGGAACAACCACAAGAAGATGCCTTTAAACAAATAAAAGATCAGTTCATAACGACTCCGGTGCTAGCCCATTATTCACCTAACCATGAAACTGTGATTGCTGTGGGTGCATCAAATCAAGGACTCGATGCAGTGTTACTTCAAGTACAACTTGACAGGAAAAGAAAACCTGTAAGCTTTATTTCACGTTCACTGACAGATGCGGAAAAGAGCTATGCAGTGATAGAGAAAGAAGCTTTAGCTGCAACTTGGGCCTTTGAGAGGTTTAGCGAGTATGTTCTTGGACTGAAGTACACTATTGAAACCGATCACAAACCATTGGTTCCCCTCTTGACGTCCAAAGAACTTTCAAAACTTCCTCCAAGGATTCAGCGATTCAGACTACGTCTCACTCGTTTCAACCCGATGGTAAAACATGTTTCAGGGAAAAGACAGATTTTGGCGGATGCATTGCAAGTGCCCCAGTCACCGAACCAAGTGAAGCTGATATCTACCTTACTGAAGAAGTTGAAGCAGCAGGACAACAAACCTTTACTTCACTTCCTGCAACACTACGTCGGATCACTCAGCTGATTGCTCACCAAAAATCGGATCCTGAACTTTCAGAGGTTAGAAAATTTTGCACAAACAGATGGCCAATGTACATGCTAGCAAACTCACTACTACAACAGTATTGGCCAAACCAACATCATTTCATCATGGTTAATGACCTCCTTCTGTTTGATGAGCGGATTGTCGTCCCAAGAGATCTAAGACTAGATGTCCTGAATAAACCTTACATGAGAGTCATTTAGGAATCAACAAATGTAAGCTTCTTGCTCAAACATCTATGTGGTGGCCAAACATTAAAAGTCAGATTGATGAGATGGTTAGAAAATGTCAAGCTTGTGCGAGGTTTAGACCTGATGTGAGAGAACCTCTTCTACCGTCGTCGATCCCGGATCGTCCTTGGGCACGAGTCGGTATGGACCTGTTTGATCTGAACAGAAAGACCTACTTGATTGTCACAGACTATTACTCCAGATGGCCAGAATGATGACTTCTAGAAACTCTCTCGTCTACGTGTGTGATCAACAAGTTGAAGTCCATCTTTGCTACGCATGGTATACCAAACGACGTTATCTCTGATAACGGCCCACAGTATGCAAGTACTGAATTTTGCAACTTTCCAAAAGAATGGGGATTTGTACACACAACTTCTTCTCCAAGATACCCACAATCAAACAGAGCAGCTGAGCGAGCAGTACAGACTGTGAAGAACATGCTGAAGAAAGCGAAAGATCCCTATGTGGCCTTACTCAACTACAGAGCTACTCCTCTTCACAATGGTTATACTCCGTGCGAACTTCTGATGGGTTGGAAAATACAAACCAAGATGCCAATCCTTCAAGATAAACTTCAACCATGTACACCTCATCACCGAAAAGTTCAAAAGAAAGAAAACAGATACAAAGAGAACCAATGAAAAAACTTCAACCAACGGCACAGAACCAAAGAATTACCTGAACTTGATCCAGGAGATACAGTCTACATGAAGGACCTTCACAGGGAGGGAGTGGTAGTAGGGAAACACCATAGCCCACGGTCATATTTGGTTAAAACAAACCGAAGTTCAACCCCTCTTCATCGAAATCGAAAACATTGGATAGCGGCACCACGTCAGATCGAAACCCCACGGGGTCACACTAGCCCTACTGCACCAACCAGAGGTCAACCTTTAACAGCGGAGAGGAACGGAACCTCAACACCCGGGGACACCTCAGCTCCAACCCAGCCTGACTACCAGACAAGAAGTTATGGTGGACACATCAGGCCACCAGACAGGCTTGACCTGTAAACGAATCACCGGGAAGGTGATGAAAACATGTACATAGTGTTCGACACATTTGTTTATAGACATTCAAGTTCGGTTCAGTTTCAAGTTGAGACATTGTGTACAGTATCCAGTAAGTCAAGACGACTTTTAAACTTTGTTATAACACAGGCGGCTAACATACACAACGAACAATACTTAGAGGGGGAGATGTGGAGTGACCTGCTCAGATATTGTTATTGAACTATAGAGCAGAAAACCTGGCAACAGGAACAGGAAGTGAAGATCAGAAAGTGGGGAATGACGGACTGCTAGATAAGGTGAACAATACAGAACACCAGCATATCTTTTCCTCTAAGCTACGCTCAAGAAATATTTCCATTATCCAAAAATGGCCTAGACTGAACAAATAAACTTACTCAGCTCAGGTGGAACTGGGCACTGCTGGGGACACTTCTCCATGCACCAAACATGATAAGTATAGCCGCATACTGTAGAGATAAAAGTGCATTCTACAGAGAGCCATATACAGGGGTAGCACGTTGTTCACAATAAATGAAGACGCTTGTTTTCTACAAGGCATGATATTAAGCTTTCATTTTTCAACATTACCACAATTTATCCGGCAAACCTACTGTCACACAGCCAAATAAAAAATCGCACTTCTTAACTGTACAAAAAATTAAGGGGGAAAAAAAATAGTAATCTTTGTTTGGGAGATACAAGTTTGGTGACAAAAAACTCTCTTATACAATTTTCTGCATGTTATCAGAAGAGCTCAGAATAGCGTATAAAGTCAATCATTTTATATCTTCAACAATGTTGTCCTCATTGCTCTCTGAACACAAGATTTTATCATGGTAGAGGTCTAAGCAGGAAACATTTAAAGAGTGAGTGTGAAATACAAACAATTCTTCGAAGATTATTTTCTTCTCACTTGGCTGTAATTAAAATGTTGAACTATACAAAATATATTTACCCTTTTGGCACGCAGGGCATGAATCTTAAACTGTACACAGAAAAATGTTCGGTATTGCTTAGTTTCCCAAAAAGTTTGCTCACCTTCACAAGTAATGCCTTGTCGTTGAACACCCACCAACAAACTAGTGCAAAAGTTACATTTATAAAGAGACTGGAAAGACATGATGATAAACCTGTAAAGACAAAATTTGAACATTTCATCTAATGGGGAAAGATTAGAAGTCAGTTTAATTCCAGAAACCTCCATGATGTAATAACTTACAATCTTTACAGGTTTCATAACATAACATCTGATGTAAAATTTTCTGTAAGTAACAGGGGAGCTCAGAATAGCATATAAAGTCAACCAATTTTCATCAATATATATACAAAAGACTTTATACAACTAATATATTTTTAAATGGTCCTAACATCTATGTAAGATTTTACCCTGTTTTTAGCCTCAGAGGAGCGACGTTGAGTCGCATATACTATAGTGCAGTTGGGGAATCGTCTTATAGTTATAGACGAACCAACTATAAAAGAAGAAGAAGAAGAAGATGTTATCCTCATTGCGCCCTGAAACATTAATGAATTCCCAAAGCTGACGATCTTACATCCAAATATTCTTAAAACTATTCTGCATTTCTTTTCCTCCAATCTCACAGCAGAATTTTATGGAAATAAATGCTTTCCCCTTTGCACTGCTGAAAATAATTCAGATGAACCCAAGAGAAATAAGATCAGAAAGCAATGACTCAACCGCTATTTTCAAATTGTCATGGGCACTTGGAGATACAAACAGCAGCAGAATCAGGCATTTATATATTACAAAGAGAACTATAATCTGCACTGCTTCAAACTGCTTTCAAAAAAATTAAATTCAAGAAAATGATCTGCATTATGTCCAGGAATCTCTCTCTCTTTTGCCTTTGCTCCTATGGTGGTAACCAAACTGGATCATTAGAAAGTTTATAAATGTACTAACCTGTGTGTTGATTTGGCATGTGGAGACTTCGGGGAGTGAGGTATATTAGCACCAGCTGGAGAGGAAGAAGAACGATACTGACCAGGGCTACCAGCCTTGCCGACAACCCTCACTGGCTCATAGGGTTGAGTGAAAGGTTGCACCTCATGGGAAAGAGACAAATCCAGGTCACTCCCAGTTCGCAAGTCTGAGCGGGAATCTGTGCGTGAGTCTGTCCCGGATGTGTTGTCGGCCTCACTATCGTCTTCTTTTTCACTATCATTTGACATTTGCTGGAAAAACAATTTATGTGCTACCTTGAGCAAAGACTCCAGTCTTACTATTCACCAATTACTTAGATGGTGTTATATTTAACAAATCTATAAGAAATGCAGTTCGCTTACTTCATAGCAGGAGTCTAGTTATGAAGCATTTTAATGACACTTTACACATCTTACCAAATTTCTCTGAATCTTATAGTACACTGTGATGACAAACTTCTTTCAACATACAAAATAAAAAGGCACACTACTCACATCTGGTAACAGGGAATATCTTTCATTGAGGGATTTCAAAATTGAAGTATTCTTTCCTTCTCTTTCCCCTGTGAAAAAAAAAAAATTAACAAACTAGATGCCAGCATGAAGTTCAATTCCTTTTAAAGAAAGGTGACATGCTCTGGGACTATATATTTTTTCTACATTATCACCACTGTTTTTCCCCACCTGAATCTTCCATTCCAATCCAAGAGTGCATTTCACTTCATATCAGTGAACTACATTCCTACTGCAATGAAACTTACTGTGTGAAATTGTAATTCTTGCCCCTTTAACTTGGTATCCCAAAACAAAATTTCAAACTCATGCTAGCCTTTTTTAAACTAGATATTTGAAAAGAGGCTTCCAAATAAAAAAAAAGGATATAAAAATTCGTCCGTGTAGCTAAAAAAATAACAAAGTTATGAATTTTTAAAGTATTTTTCGACTTCGCTGATGTGCTGAGGAGGCCATTTCAGAGTAGCACTGTGTTATAATTTGGACCTCTAATTCTTAATCCTGGCTTCAATTAACTCTATATTAAATGCAGATACCATGGTATTTATGTGAAAGGTCTGTGCTCTGTGCTTTTGGCATTATGGTGGGTCAAACATGGAGCTTCATAACAAATTTACCATAAATTTTTATGCAAAATCGCACACCAGGCATACTTTGGCATCAGATTATATAAAATATTGAAGTCTGATGGTCATGATACTGTATAGTGCATAACTTATACATGTACTAACAGAGGATATGCTCAATTTTTTTTAGGAGCAATACTGAGGAACTTTTCTGCCTGTGGGTCCCCAAACTCGGCTGATGTTGTGTTTTCGGCAAAAATCTTGAAAAGGGCCAAAAATTGACCCCAAAAATGTTTTTCTAAAAGTGTCGCAAATTGATTGAAGTACATTGGTAGACAGTAGACAAGCATGTTTCACTCCATTTATGTCACTAGTTATTGCAACTGATGAGGAAGATTGTCGGCTGTGGGATAGAAATGATATACCATACTTATACTACTAGCTAGTAGTAGTACTGGATTCAAATCAAACTCATCTCTTCATATTCAGAGGGGAAATAATGGGTAAACAAATCCCTGATGATACTGAAACGATCAATAAATTTCAGTTTCTAACAAAACAAAGGGTGCCAGTGTACTAAAATGACAATAAATTTGATTACACTGCTTCCCTGCCAAGATTTGGGAGGGGGGGGGGAGCAAGCGGGGCTAGGCATACAACAGTAACGGGGCAGCATACACACTCTAGTAGCATGAAGGGATTTCGTGTATTTTTTTTTTTTTACAAATGTCGACCAATCAGTGAACATTATTTATTGCAGACTTCGTAATTTTCGATCCCGAAATAGATTACTTCACCAATGAAATGCAGCTTACAAAGTGAAGGAGATGCCATTGTCCCCAATCCCAAAAAAATTTGGGCAAACCAACACCAGTTTAACAATAGCTACATGAGACGTCAAAAGGTCGGCCATAAAGATACCCACCCACTTTGAAGAATCATTGTATGAGTTTAACTGAGCCAAGTCAACAAAAGTACATGATAATTATGATCTAGAGACATCCAGGTGACAGCAGCAGATAATAAATAGTAAATTTCTAATTTGAAGTACGTCAGTAAGATAAAAATTGTCCACGTTTATTACTGTATGTTTAAAAGTATCATGCTTATAGTGGTGGTTTCACACTGATAATCTGTTGTACTATGACTATTTTTCTTTTGCTATTGCAGAATATGGACAAATAAAGGCTTTTCTCAGTGTGAGTGTGTACGCTAGAAAATGTTGCTGTGTGAATAATTAAAAATTATGTAATTGTTTTGCTTTGTTGGTCGAATCGTTTGTCGTCCAGTTAATAGTGATTGAAAATGCTGTTTGTTTTCATTACTTTTGCAAAAAAACACCACCAAACAATGTTTAAATAAGTGAAATACTCATATGGAAACAGTGTGTCGGCTAAAATATCATTGGTAATACAAAGTCTTACGACTAAGCCAAGATCAAACCTAGGTCTAGGTTTGTCGTCCATTTAATGCGACCGACACAAGGCCGATTGTTTGTCTCGGTTCCGCCGCTCCGTCTTTTTGCCATCACCAGCTGTAACTTTCCTTTTGGTGATTACAGCAATCCTTATTTCACATCATTGTAGCGCGCAGGTTCCAGGCCAGTGGTGGCCGAGGTTTGTCATCCACCCCTCTCCATTTACGATGCAACCGACATGGGTAAGTCCGCTTAATGCGATTTTTGCCTTATGTCCATGAAAAGAAAATGCTTGAAATATTTTTTTGGTTTATCATCAGTCAGTGAGTCATTTTATTTTGTCTCCACAGCAGACAATTTTTTGACGTCCATCAATTCAACTGACACAGTGTTTAGAATTCTACACCATATGATCTAATAAGTACATTATATTCACATTACCATGCTTATTTATTCTTAACTCTCACCCCGCGCGCTACCCGTAAAGCCCGCTGCACGGTCAGTGACCTTACTCATGGAGAATCTTATCTGGGGTCACTGACCCGTGCCGCTATGCGATGACCACAAACGCTGTCCACGTGGTTCTGTTTTTATTGATCGGTATGAAAACATTCGCTGCTATGCCTTATCACGCTTGATAATGAGTTAACCAGCAAAACCTTAGTCTGTCAGTCTCTAACCAATGATCTGACTTATGATTCCAAACTGACAGCTGTAGTTTTCGTGAGAACGAAGCATGATAACTAGCCACGCCCTCCCAAGCCCTACACAAATGGTTTCATCCTGATTGACACATACTAATAAACCAATGTGGGCATTTTGGGCAAAGATCATTTCAGAGCTTGTTTCTGATTGGTTCTTAGATACAGACAACTCCAGATGGTGGTCAGCTTGTGAGAAAATGAGATAATATTGCAAATTTGTTGAGCAACAGTTCGCATGTCGATGTTACATCTTTTGAAAGTGTGGGGAGAGCCTTTGAAAGCTTAGTCTTTGTGATTCCGACCAGTGGTTCACTGGTTAACATGTCCATTTCACAATGCCTTTGATTTAGAAGAGATACAGTGAACAATAACACGGTGGTTACGTCTCAAAAAGGTCAGTGACCCGACGCGTGAAAATACGTCTTGCGCGTGGCGTGGTCAGCTTGACCTTCTCGAGCGCTTGCAAATCAATACCGACTTTTGCCGCCCTGCGCAGCGTGAGGGTTAACATTTGATTTCATACATAAATTTGTTAGTCTGATGAATTTGCGTACTTGGTATAGTAATGATACACACTCACGTTTTTTGTTATGTTCATGGTTGGTTTTAAAAATATCAATAAATTTAATGATGGCATATTTTTATGGAATTCAGGCTTTTTATGTGTTTACATGTGCTACTGAATCTGTGTTTCAAGTTTTATTAGTGGCCTCTGGTACCCTTCTCTAGACCAAATATGTCATCCGCCAGATACAACCGACATATTACTAAACACAGCTTCAATCATCTTGGTCTTAGATATCATCAGACTATCTTTTTACACTTCCTGAACATCCCTGATCTACCCTCTAATAGAGAGAAATGTCAAAATGTGTGAAGAACTTCAAGTGCCTAATCTGGAACAGATATCGACGATCATGGTTCGATGTGTCACAAATCCCAGACTGGGAGATGCGATGGTTATAACAGGACAACAATCACGAACGAACAAGTATAACACTTAACAGAACAACCCATCAGACTCACACATTTATTAAACAGAAATATAAAGATAAGGATAACAATGCAATTACATACATACATTATATTCTTCAAGTTAACTGCCGTCCACGGCCTTCTTCAGTAAACACACTTCCTCGGGTCCACAACCCGGTAATTACGCTAAAGACACCTCGGCCTCAGCCTCTCCACTCAGGGTCTTAATGACACACTAATATTCTTTCACACCACAGTCTCTCAATAGCGCCTCCCTATGGCAATACACCTTAGCCTCCTATACACCTCACGTGGCCATAGCACGTTAATACTTCAATTCACATGAATATCTCATTCGCACAGTAATACATCCATGTCACAATAGCACATCTTAATAGCACATTCACAATCCTATATACATCCCTGTCTGTGGCCAGACTGCCACGACTCATGTGCCTCTACTGTCCTGCACCGACAGCTTCACTCCTGGCCTATGTGTGGCCTTCGGCCCTATGCTGGCCTATCCCCTGTGCTCACCGTAGGCGGCGCTTCGGCCCGACCCCGGCACCTACAAAAATAACATTACATTGGTATAATACCATACCATTTCTAATCACTTCACCCCTCATTACAACTCATGAAGCGTACACACAATAGTTCACATTTCACTCACCAAACATCTTACGGTAACACCTCCACCGTATTACACCCTACTCACTCTCGCTACAAATCCATGAAGCTAACTTCCATCTATCGCTCATGGCGCACATTGCTATATACAGTATCAAGGATTTCCACATTCCTCACATATACTTATTTACATCATGGTCGTAGACGAATATAATACATCAATCATAATTATCAATCACCGTTCCACCTACCAGTCATCACTGGAAAATACTGTCACAATCTCCCGACTGTTCTCACTCACGTCCGTCCCCTAGGACCTTCTAACTTGCAGTGATAGTAGTACAGCGCTCTCGCCTCATGCAGACCCCCCCCCCCCACTCACAACATGCACGCTTTTCATTACCCGTGGGCCGTGGGTTAACTTTACTCTACCCCCTTCCCCCGTAACTACTGATCCCAGCTCACCTGCTCGTGACACGATGCTCATTCCTCCACTCGGATGCTCTCAAAAAGCCCACATTGTCCTGGTTTTTCTCTGTCGCCCATCTGTTCAAACTCTCTAGATCTATATGTTATTCTTTGTCTACTTCTGCTTTTTTTGCCCTTTATTTTTCCGGTTAGAGCAAGGTGTTCAAGACCTTTGTATCGATTCAGGTGTCCCATGAACTGCAACTGTCTTCTCCTAATTGTTTTTATTAGCGATCACTCCGTGTTGGCTTCTTTCATCATCATTTCATTTGCTTTCCTTTCCTTCCATGAAATATCTAGGAGTCTCCTTAAAAACCACATTTCCATTCTAGCTCGTTTTCTATGTCCTTAGTTAATTTCAAGCATTCTTATCCATACAGGAGGATTGACCACACATAGCTCTTCAAAACCCTTGTTTTTGTTGCCATTGAGATGTTTCTGTTCTTTAGGATTGAGCTCATTTTATTAAAGCTATCTTTAACCATCGCTATTCTTCGTTTTATTTCTGTTGTACATTTGCCATCGGATGTGGTTATTTATATCCTAAATATTTAAACTTTCGAACGTTTAATCTTCTCACCTTTATTTATGAGATTACAGATAGGGTTGACCACCTTTTTAGATATTGTCATGCATTCTGTTTTCTTCATGTTTAAGAATAACCCCTTACTTTCACTTTCAGTCACCACAGTATCCAGAAGCAATTGAAGGTCTCTTTCTGAACCTGCCATTAAGACATCAGCATATCTGATAACTACTTTACAATTAACCCCTCATGTTACTTTTTGTGGTCAACCTTATGACACTGGCTCATATAAAAGCAGTACTTATCCGAAACACGATCCAACTCCATAAATCCAATTGAATTTGTTGATAAACCACAATGAAATAATCGCTTCGAACAATCAGAGGGTGAAACAGTAGCTGGTGTGTGTAAGTCAAGAGGCACGGATCAATCAACTAGGGCTGTCTGGATTCCCTACACAAGGTGGAAACTCAGGCTGAGGATCACCCTATTCAAAGGCATGACGGACTGCGGCGCATGAACCAATCAGCGTGATATTTAAATATTATAAAGGGGAAATTAGGCTCTTTTCAACGATGTTAAAATCAACCACATGCGATGCTAAGTTGGGAGAAATATACACAATGGAAAATTCCCTATTTTTCACCTTGTGTTGTTGATTTGAAATCAACATAGAACCCAAGCTATATTCATACACCAAAACAAAGCTTGTTCAATGGCCATTCTGACCATACCAATCATCAAGCCATAGGTAGCCATGCCGCAATGCGACAGAGCAAAATGGAAACAGTACCCCTCGAGGGTACGGCTTGGCCGATGTAAATTTGGGATTTTCACACTAACGACAGGTCCTTATAAACTTTATATCAACTAAATAACGCAAAATAATAGTAATCAATTAGGATGACATTACACAGCAGAAAAAAAAGCTTTAATTTGATATGTAAGTCTTTGTGATCCTATTAAATTAGTAAAAAGACTTACGATCATGTGAAAACACTTGAATTTCAAGTACGCGCAGCATTTTTTGTATGCCTGAGGCGGGCGGTTTTGGATACCAACTTTTAACAGTCTTCCTTCTTCCACAAAGGAAGACTAATTATGCAAATAAACTGCACACTGAACCATTTGTTTTGTGCATGGTTGCACAATAAAGTCTGATCAGCCACAGACATTCAGTACTTTTGTACTGATAGTGAACATGATTAAAGGCAGATCTGACCCCTTCACTGCTACATGCTTTACCCCCGCCTATGCTGAACAGTGTACCTCACTATAGGCTTTAGGAATATTGTCCACAGTGCATAAAGAGATTAAAAAAGACAAAGGAAAAGCTACTCTCCATCAATCACTTACATTCATCAAGTTTCTTATCATTAAGATTCTTGACTTCTTGCTCTAGTTGTGTTATTGTATTTTTCAATTCCTGCATTTGCCTGTAGCTCTCTTGTAATGTACTGTGGATGAAAAATAAATGCATTGAAGTAAATATTAGTCCACATAGTGTTTATGATAAATGCACTGACTTCACCTGCTCCTGAAAATTTTGACAGCTGAAAGTAACTGAACACAAACACAACTTATCATCATGTGAGTAAATTTAATGGAATTTGTGAAAACAGCACCATGTCTAGTAAAATACTGCAAACAAATATAAAATACATTAGACAGATGAAATTATTATCCTGTGATACATTTATTATACCTACTATGAATCCGAAGAATGATTACAAGGACAAAACGATTTATCATCATATTGATACTGTACTAACATGATGGTCTGTCTCACTTTTCACAATCCTGAGAAAAGCACACAGATCTATTTTATCAAGATGCAATATAAATGTTACATTGTCAGATTCCAAAGCAAAATACAAGGATGGATTGATCCATCTGTTTTTCATTTAGGTAACAGTGTTGGAGTTGATCTCAGAAAAAATATATGAAAGTTCAGTTTCATTTTGCTGTGAGCCTGAAGGAGGGATCATTCATAAGGTGTGATTCATAAGTTTGGGACACTCCCTCTCAGTACATCATTGGTATTTTATGTTAGCACAGTGGCCATATGACAAAATTTTCCAGCACCAGTGAAGATTACATTAGGACAGAGTTCTCTGTACTTTATATTTTTTGTTACACACTTTTCTGTGGTAGTGAGTTCATCTTTGGTCCTTGAGAGTTCTTCACTGATTTGATGCTTAGCCTGGAGCTCTGACTGCAACTGAGATTGTAGATTCAAGAGTTCCAATTTGTCCAGTTTTGCAGATTGTCGATTCCTCCATCTCGGGCGAGTCTGGAAGACATAATGTTGTATTTTACAAGCCATCAATTTTTTCAGTCGATTAACATGTCACTACAAACTATTTCCCACTGAACTCAAAAATGCTTTTTTTCGTTAGTTTTTTGTTTTTAACATAATGCACATGGGGACAGAAATGAAAAAATTATTGGCAATTAGCAGGATAAACACCAACTTAAGAAAATAAAACAAACAATAGCTATTATGCTTTTCTTTTCCTCATTAAAAATTTACTGCAACTGAACAAACAAATGGTCATGACAGCCTTACTGCGTCATCCAATTCTTCTGTCATCTTGGTAGCCAGAGCTTGGGGGTAGCCAGGTGCATCTTTCTCATCACTGACCCTACAGGAAAACATTTCAAGGTTACCAAATGGGCAGAATGTGACAGCAAATAAACTTTAAGGAACAATCTGATATCTTTGACATTATCCCGGCAAATAACATTTTTCATAGAGATAGCCATGGGTGGAGAGGATAAGATAAGGGTAGAAGCACATCTTATGTCAGAGATGCCAACCCACGAAAATTAAAAAGAGTACTCTCAGACAACAAAAAGAGTATTTTCACACCAAAAAGAGTATTCTAGGTTCACAACTGAAAATGATAAAGAAATCTATATTAAGTCAAATGCACGCCAACTCCAGTCTGGTCTAGTACAACAAAGAAACAGAAGCACATGTGCACTGACTTTGTTCGGTTTTGAACTAGTTTCATCTTTACCTCTGGCATCGAAGAGTAAACAAAAATAAGGTCTGAAGTTCATTTTCCGCACAAAAGGGTGTAGCATCGTGTTGTTCGTACCAGGGCTACATAGCATTTATATCCACTCGCTTCCGGCCTGGGCAGACAAAGAAACTTCCTTTGTCAAATTTGTACTTCACATCAAGATTTCATCGTGGATTTTGTAGTTCGCTGGCCCGTCAATGAAAAAACGTATTTCCTCGTCAAAAGTCGTATTCGTGTATTTTCAGTGAAAAATCATACACAAGTACGTGAAAGCGTACTACTAGGTGGCATCTTTGATGAATACTGATATTCATTACCTTCAATCCTGTCCCATATAACAGGTTAACTTACTGGATCTATCACTTTGAGGTCATAAACATCTGGTGTCCAAGTGCTTCATAAGAACCAGCATGAATGTTATTCTTCATCAACACTTAAAATCTCGTCTGAACCACAACTTATGCACGATATGTATCATTGGCAGACAAATTTTATTACATTAAAATACAACTGCTTTTTTTATCTTTTTTGGCAAACTGAATGTTGGCACAAAATGGATCAAGAATATGTTGCTCTGTTAACTTAATTTTTAGAAACAAATTTTCAGCTGGTCCAAGATGTCTGCATGTCACTCACTTCGAGATTTCTTGATTAAGTTCTACCAAATTCGAAGATGCTGCTTCCAAATCTTGCTCAGCCCTTTCTCTCAGTCTGTGTTCTTTGCCAGACTCAGACCTTGCCTCATCCTGCGGATCTTGAAGCTAAGGAAAAACACAACAGCCTCATAATGCTGCAATAGGAACCAAAATTGACATGTGTTTGAAAAAATTCTGCTAACCGCATTCAAACGAGAAAATAATTTAATGAGGACAATGAATATTTCTCATTCAGCTGAGCAAAGCAAAACTCAACAAGGTTGACATGAATTATTAGGAAATATAGGTGATGAACCTCAGAATAGTGTATACAAGCACATCACTGATTTGTCAAAGTCATTACGTCTCATTATTGCTTCACTGTAAAAATACTCTAATTTCTTGACAAGAGCCGACTTGCCAGTAAAAATTCAACAAATCATTTTACAGACAACTCTCGACTCCAACAATAAGAGGCTAGCTGTTATAGCAACTAAAATATACATTTGTGTCACTCCCAAAGTGATACATCGTCCGATCAACATAAATATTGCTAGCCCATATGAAAAGCAGGTGACTGATAATCATGCTGCTGAAACAAAAACACGAGGTCAAATTTTAAAATAAAATGAGACAAGCACCTTTGAAAGTGAAAAATACTTAAAAAAAAAAAAAAAAGTAGTGAAGAAGATCACCTCCTTTGTTCATTTTCTTGTAATTTATTGCCTTACCTCATTTATGACCTTTTCTTCTTTCCTCTTTTCTTGATTGAGAGGATCAATTGTCTTTCTTTGGTCATCAATATCTACTTCTTTATTTCTCACATCTCTTGTGAACTCTTTTATTTTTGACTGCGATTTCATCAGCCTGAAAAACCAGATATATATGATTCCAGAATCTGAAATAAGGGGCCTAACATAAAAATCACAAGTAACTGAGTGCAATAATTTGATTCAACAAGACCATAAATTTGACTTGCACCTGCAATAAAACTGAAGTTGCTTTGTCGGGATTCGCAAAGATCATTTCCCACACAATAATTTTCAAAACTATTGAATTCATCACTTTGAGAGTAATTCTTCTCAGTCTACAGATGTAGTTAATATATTTTGTTGAACCTCAGTTGAATAATATAAAGAAAATTTACCTCATTGATTCACTAGAAACGATAAGATTATTGCAAAAAAGAATACAAATATCATCAAATACAACAGTTCTGATGCATGCACAGATTCAACCTACTCCTGTACTTGTAGATCTAATATTCATTATTCACTGATCATTGGTGTCTGTATACTGCTCCATTGCTAGCTTGTTTGTTGAGAGCTTCTTTCAGTTTCCCTTGCTTGAGACTTGTATTTATCTCGCCATTCTTGTAGTTCCTGTAGGCAAGAGACACGGTTTACAATGTTGACAACATAAAACATCAGTGCCAGGGAGAGATACAATTATATAGACTCCTTTCACTTCCGCGTTACGGTTGTTTAACCCTCTTAATGCGACAGGGGCACGACCGTGGCCTGTCGGCCATGATCGTGGCTCTCTATATGTGCGGTTAAATTTATTTTGGCTGAGAAGCCAAATAAAAAATCTGGCACATCCGCTTGCGTTTCCAGGAAGTACAGTTGATAATGAAAGTTGTTATTGTTGTTTGGTTGCGTTTTGTGGCGATTTTTACTGATTTTGCTGCCCAAAATGAGTGGCCAGAATGAGTCAGATATTGATGAAACTGGTACTTCGGTTGTCCATGACGGAGAGACAAGTAATGAGTCTCTAGATGACAGAGATTCTGATATTTCCTCAGGTAAGTGGGTAATGTAGGGTGTTTGGCCGTTTTTATTGTAAGGCACTGTCCTTTTGCACCGCTTCTCAGCGGTGTATAAAAACCAGCGTTTTTTCACACCGCTTTTTCCGCATGTGCAAACACATTGTTGTGACTATACTTCACTTCCGCTCGCTGGTTTATAAATGAGACAAAGGAGCCTAGGCTTACACAGTCACAAATCTGCACTTGATTAGTTGATCTCGTCAATCGTCAATCTTCACTGATTCATTTGCGAACGGCAGCATACTCAATTTTAAAACTTGAAATTTCACCAGTTTTGTTATGAAGGCTGGAAGTTCGTTTGCAAGTTTTGACTTCTCACGAGCTTTGAAAGACTTTGAAGAGTCAACATACACTTGTTTTTCAATCTCAAATTTCGAAACGTTTGAAGGAAAAAACAAATCCAGAAAGAGAAAACTCGAGGATCGAATTTGTAGCAAAATGAAAATCTGAGAAAGAACGGCGGTTGTTTTGCACTTCTCCAAAGCGGTGAGAAAGAACGCGGCCAACAACGACGTTGTTTTGCACCTCTCCAAAGCGGTGAGAAAGAACGCGGCCAACAACGACGTTCTTTTGCACCTCTCCAAAGCGGTGAGAAAGAACGGCGGTTGTTTTGCACCTCTCCAAAGCGGTGAGAAAGAACGGCGGTTGTTTTGCACCTCTCCAAAGCGGTGAGAAAGAACGCGGCCTTATTGTAAATACCATCACTGTTTACGTGCATTTTTGGTATCATCTCATGAGAGGGTGCGTACGTAGAACATTTTTTGAGTGTGCATAGGGTGTGTTCTGATGTTTCTAGTGATTAGTCTTTATTTTTTATGGATTTTTGCATTATAACTGTAGATCTAGGCTAGATGAACTGGTGATGGCATGTGAATATGTGTTGACTTTTTTGTGCGTGTGTCTGTGTGTGTTTTTTTTAGATGATGATACCGACACAGACGAAGGCAGAGTGTTTTGTGTCATATCATAAATAACTGAAATAGCAATTCTTTATCCAGAAAAAGGGCACTACTATTACTTTTTTATGCCAAAGTATATCCCTATGACACATTATAATTATAAACAGTTGTTTGTGAATTTTCTGAAAATAAGGATTATTGTATTGTCATCTTATGGATTTATGGATATTTAAAATAAGGATTATTGTATTGTCATCTCATGGATTTATGGATATTTATCACATGGATTCGAACCAGTGCTCATGTTGGTAAGTACATCATAACACCTCTCAACAACCACATTATGCTTTCATTTTGCTCTCAAAATGTTCCTCATCCAATTACCTCTTACAGTATGCATAGTTTTATATGCCCAATCTAAATTCTAATGTGAGTAATAAAGTCCCAAAAAGTACCATGTCATAACTGAAAATTTTGAAAAATTTTAGCACACATTTTTCGTTTTTTTAGTGAGCACTTAGAGCTGCACAGCTTCGAAAAGCACCGTGTAGGGCAAAAGCCTCCACCTGCCTTAGTGATGGATGTGAATATGTGCACAGTGTAAGCAAAGATGCATTTTTATGCCAGAACCAGCATCTAACGGGTTTGTACAGTTGGGTGCCCAACAAGAGGATGGCATCATTTGACGGTTGTCCACCGCTTCCGCCCTACAAGTGGGCACGCCACCATTTTGTTTGCAAATCACGTGATATGGAGAACGATAAATGAAAGGAAGTGTATATCCGTACATGTTGTATGGATATGGACAGTGGATATCCGTACAACGTGACTGGTGAAGGTTTGCTGAAACAAAACATGGTATGATGTTCACGAATTTAAAGTGACAGCCAAAGATATCTTAACATATCTCTGGTGACAACACATGGAATATTCAGATGGACCTGGGGGCGTGAGGGTCTAGTCAGTTTGTATCAATGGGCGGTAGTCAGATTAACTAATCAGGTGAAAAGGGATTGGGGTAGCCATTGGTGATCAACGTACACTCAAGTATTATTATTAACGCAGATACGGCAGAAGTCGGATTGTTTTGCTACTAAGCCGATTCATATCTTTAAAAACTATGCAAATTAACAAGGTCAGTAATATAGTATTCCGGTGTGTGTTCTACGTCATCGAATTGTGTGCATTGTATGGATATGCACTGTCCATGCGCTTCCTAAATGAAAAGGGTGCAGAACAAGGTTAACTTCTTCAGGTTCATGCTGTTTCAATAAACATACTTTCTGCCCAAATATAAACAAAAGCGCATGTGAGGAAGGAGGTAAAAACAAAATAACCAAATCAAGCATAGTGTACTTTATTGATGGACCCCAGTCAGATCTTAGAGGGATTATCCTACAGATATATATGTAACAGGACGGGACGAGCGGTCTCCCTATCTCACACAGTTAAACATACAAACAAACTATCAGGTTTTGAGAGGACAACAATTTTATTAAAAGGAAAAGAAAAAAACAAATAATAATACAACAATACAATTCACAATAAACAAGATAATACAATAAACAAGACAATACGATAAACCCAAGACAATAAACAAGACAATAACCCAGACAATACAATAAACAAGACATTACGATAAACCACACGATACTATAAACAAGACATTAGACAATAAACCCAACCGATAGGCGCGGTGAATTAACCAAATGAATTCACACTTGATCTACATCATCAGAGCTGGCACTTCACCAATCTTGAAATATAAATTATACAACTTCTTTTACTTTTATGTTAGTCTGGACACAATAACACGTCCTGCTGTCTTGAAGACTTGGGTGGAACTGACTGGCCCACGCTATCATCTAAGCGTCACCCAAAAACACGCAACCCAATTACTCCTTACAGTTCACTAAGTGCAAATTCTAATAAAACATTAAAACAAATAAAAACATTTTTAAAGAACTACCCTCTTGCTCGTGTATGTTGTAAATACACTATCTTAATAAAATATTACTTAACAAGATAAATACTAAACAAAACTTACAATGTAGTGATACATAACAAGGTTCTACTTCTGGCACCAGGGATGGTCACTTAAACTGACCAATCCTGGACAATACAGACAACGCTAAGACTATGGTTTAAAATTGGCGCAGTGAGTACATCAGTTGGCAATGTTACTCAACATTGCATGACTCATGTCAAGTGCGCGATCAAACAATAAGGGGAGATTATCTATGGTTTCTGTATGGTTACTTCCCCTTGACCACATCTTGTGATCCAGCTAGTCAAAATAACGGGTTTATCTCCCTTTCACTGCAGTGAGCTATAAGTAACTCAGCCCTGTAATGGTTCACCCCATTACATATAGACAGTACAAGGTTGAACGAAGAGTATATAATGGAGGGCATCTTCGACCAAAGGTAACTAAATTATCCAAAGGCAAGACTATATCAGCTGTTAGATCAAGTATATTCAGTATCAGATGAGTCCATGACGGCCCGTCTAACAATTCCTCGTTTCCCACAGTAAGTTGGACAAGTAGCTGAGAACATACAAGTTGAACAGCCTTGAACAGGTTGGAAAAATTCTCGCATACAACGGTATGTCTACCTATTTCTCGTTTGCCGCAGTAATTTGGACAGGTAGGTGAGAACATGCAAGTTGAACAGTCCTGGAGAGGTTGGGAAAACTCTCGCTTTATAGCAGCAGGTCTTTGAATTCCTCGTTTGCCACAGTAAACTGGACAAGTAGTCGAGAACATGCAAGCTGAACAGTCTTGAACAGGTTGGAAAAACTCTTGCTTTATAGCAGCAGGTCTTTGAATTCTTCTATTGTCACAATAAGTTGGACAAGTAGCTGAGAACATGCAAGTTGAACAGTCCTGAGCAGGTTGGAAAAATTCTCATTTGGTGGCAGCTGCAGATGACAAAAAAAAATGACAATCAGAGTAGATAGAAACACTTCTGATTTACTTAACTCTGAACACCAAGCTAAGCCCTTGTGTGCCACACCCTAACAGCGTCGTAACCAGGCAACCTAACGACCTGACCTGCTGGCAATCTATCTAAGAAGTTTAACTACCTGGCAACCCAAGAACGTAACAACCTGAAAACCTGGCAACCTGAGAACCTGATAATTGGCAACCTATTACGTCCCTCTATTCGATCGAACTCAACAACCTGGCAACATGTTTAACAACTTAACAGCCTGGCAACCTGACAATCTGACCACATAACGATAATAAAAGAAAGTGCATAGGGAGGGAAGATCTCCTCTATGCACTGCACAGACTAATAAAATACCCAGACTGGATGATCCCATTGTGTGACGTCACAAAACAGCGAAAGGTCATGAACCATCCGCCACATTAGGTTTACGGTATCGACCGACGCTTCAGCATAGCTACAATTTTGAATGACACCATTTTGACGCGCCTACTGAACGCGGAAATTTGGTTCCGCACCAAGAAATTAATACATGTACAACCAATGTTGACAAATAAAAAGAAATTACTACTGCAGATAGAACTAGAATCGGAATTTCCCGAGCGGTGGCCATGTAGGTTATACGGCCGCCGCTCGGGAAATTCCGTAAAAAACGGCACAGCCCGAAGCTCGTGTTTCCAGTCTGGTTAATTTATTAGTCTGTGATGCACTGTACTGTGCATAGTATAGGGAAGATAGTGTACTACGTCATCATCAAACGTGTGGAATTATTATTGGTCTAAATTTAGTGCATTTGATTTGAATCGCGATATTAAATAGAATTAGTTGTCGGCAAGCCAGTGGCAACAGGAACGGATCGCGATTCGAGTCAGTCAACGACAGGAGACTATATGACTCAAAATCATTTGAATTGATCAGTCGGCGCAAAGGTTCATTGCTCCATTGCTCATTCCGAGCAGAGAAGGTCAAGACGGAAGCCGACCTCTTGGTGCGGCATGCGCTTACTGAATTATGTGTGTATTGGGGGGGGGGGGGGGGGTAAGTTGATTTCTTTATTGACTAAAATTGAAAAACAAACAAAAAAATCTGCGTGAACAATACTGCACTGGCAAGAAGCAAATATTGGCTTGAAATAGTTTCAAAATTTTTGTTTCTCTTCTCCCGTGTAATTTGTGGAGAATGAACTGAAATGTGAAGAGTTCGATCGTCGAACTACTGCGTAGTCGAAGTTTCATCACTCCAGCCAGCAACCTTAAGGTAATCCTCTGTATAGGATGTTTGCACAAAGCAATGGTATCGTTCCCTCTTCGATCCGCTGTTTACAGCATGAGCATTGACCGACGTCTGTTTGATGTAGGGACCCCACCCCTACGATAATCCTACCTACTCTACAGGGATATCTTACACAAATACGTCGGATTGGCGTAGGGGTACTGGCTGGGAAATTCCATGGAATGCTTGACCTATAAATGCCTCAACAAATTAAATGCCGTTGTATTCTTCGTGTAGGTGTGCTTTACTGTATGTTTTCCTAAGTAGGCAGGAAACAGCTAGTTCTCCTTGCTCCTCTCCCAATTGATCCACTCTGGACTTTTCATAGGTGTCATGCTCAATTACAATAATACATGTAATTACATTCTGCCTTCATGGGCTTAAAATTAAAGCCTGTCAAATTCATTGTCCCCTCATACTGCTACTGATCCCATAATCCGCCAGGATCGTAGGGGCGCTGCATGACAGAGAGCCTCGTCAGGTGCCTCCACTTTTCGCGGTTGTTTGCGAGCGCCTGAGTTTGGGCGAAGGATTTCCCGGTCCACTCCGCAATGTTGTCGGTCCACCTCTTCCTTTGCCTTCCTCTTCTTCTCCTCCCCTGCAGTTCCCTGAAGAATTATCTTGGATGGGCCACACGATCTTGTTATGTGGCCATACCATTTCAGTTTTCTTCATCCTTTATTAAGTCCATCATGCAGTGAGTCTTGGGCTGGTGAAGCCTGGCGGCGCCCATCCCTCTCCAGGCTAGGCCACAGCCGACTTCCTCCAATACCCGGGGGCTCGCCTTGACCTCGAACACGTGGCCGTTGTCCTTCATCTGGGAAGACTCCGTCCTCATACATGAACGTAAATTGAAGAAGCATGAGAACAGAAAATCTATGGGGTCGCCTTTCTTCTTACTGCTTTTTCTTTTTGTACATATTTTGACAGAGGTAGGTTAGGTTTGCTGTCGCCAATGGGTCGTAATGGGGATAGGCGCTGATTTGGCTTCTTACCGCCGGATGACGAGTGTGATACATGGTCATTACCTATAATTCTAATGTTTCATAGCTATCGCAAACAGAGTAGGCAAAGCACAGAAAGAAAGGAATATTATATCTTCCCTGCCTAAGCAAAGTAGGCCTATTAGGCCTACACAAGAAATATCTTCCCGACCTAAAAAATATGCAGAGACAAAAATATTTTCCTTGCCTAAGTTAAGTGAATACAGCTGTAGTCAAGAAATATCTTCTCTGCATGCACTTTGCACATAGGAATTGCTTGTTGGTAGTCCATCGATTCCGATGAAGACGTTGTCTGTGAACTCATCGATGGGAGCGCATGTGGCTCCGCAGTCCAAGACTGGATGCACACAGGCGCCCGCAGGTGTGGCAACGGTAATCTGTTATTTGAGCTGGAGCGGACGCTGTTCCATGGCGTCTGTCCTTTGCTTCTTTATGACGCTGTCTCCTGTTCCGTTCGAATCCAGCTGTCGCTCTGTAGATGAGCGACCCCCATGCCTGTCTGTTTGCAGCAGTGGTTTCGAGCTCACGTGGCTGGATGCCGCTCCGTCTGAGGTTGCTCTTTAGGGTGTCCTTGTACCTCAGTTTGGGTCTTCCTTGTCTGCGTGAGCCCTGCTTCAGCTCACCATACATGAGCTGTCTGGGGATGCGGCTGTCGTCCATTCCGATGACATGGCCAGTCCAACGTAGTTGGGCCTTCATCAGGATTGACTCGATACTTGAAGCGCCAGCCCTGTCTAGCACTTCTTGATTCGTAATTCTGTCCTGCCAACGGATGCCCATGCAGCGATCTCATATGGAACTGTTCTAGTTGCTTGATGTGTCGGCGATATAAGGTCCATGTTTCACACCCATAGATTAGTGAAGAAATGACTACAGCGTTGTAAAGCTTGACCTTTGTTGGCAGTCTGATGCGTTTCTGTTGGAGGACTTTCTCTCTCAGTCTTCCAAGTGCTTGGCTGGCCTTTTGGATTCTGGAAGTGATCTCTTTATCCAGTGATCCGTCTGCTGAAATGATGCTGCATAGGTACTTGAAATTCTCCAGGCATTTCAGCTGGACTCCGTCTATGGTGATGTTTGGTTGGGGCCGGGTTGTGTTCGGGGCAGCTTGAACTAGAACCCCAGTTTTGTCCAGGCTGATTGTCAGTCCAAAGAGCCTTGGCGCCTCTGCAAAGCGGTCGACAATCTCCTGAAGGTGATTTTCCTTATGTGCCACGAGGGCGCAGTCATTGGCAAACAAGGCTTCAAGGATGAGTTTCTCCACTGTCTTGGTTCGAGCGGAGAGCCGGCGGAGGTCAAAGACGGATCCGTCCGAGCGGTACCTGATGTACACATCCAGATCCAGGTCTTTCACAGCGTGAAGTAAGACCTGTGTGAAGAACACGTTGAACAGTACAGGGGCAAGTACACAGCCCTGTTTAACTCCATTAGAGATGTTAAAGGAGTTTGTGTAGCTTCCGTTAGAGAGGACTTGACCAGTCATGTTGTCATGGAGAAGCCGTATCAGCGTGGTGAATTTGGGTGGGCAGCCCAGCTTCATGAGGATGATCCAGTCTGGGGATATCTTCCTTACCTATGCAAAGTGAATAGGCAGGGGATATCTCCCCTACCCATGCAGGGTGAATAGATAGGGAATGTCTTCCCTACCTATGCAAAGTGTATAGGCAGGGGATATCTTCCCTACCCATGCAGGGTGAATAGATAGGGAATGTCTTCCCTACCTATGCAAAGTGTATAGGCAGGGGATATCTTCCCTACCCATGCAGGGTGAATAGATAGGGAATGTCTTCCCTACCTATGCAAAGTGTATAGGTAGGGGATATCTTCCCTACCCATGCAGGGTGAATAGATAGGGAATGTCTTCCCTACCTATGCAAAGTGTATAGGCAGGGGATATCTTCCCTACCCATGCAGGGTGAATAGATAGGGAATGTCTTCCCTACCTATGCAAAGTGTATAGGTGGGGGATATCTTCCCTATCTATGCACTTCCATAATGAAAACTTAGTTACGGCCATAGATATACTACATATTCTCTGTTTAATTTTATGGCTTAGACTACTAAGCCGATTTTTGGAAAGACGTGCAAAAGCCTATGGCTGAGATCGTCTATAAATAAAGATCTTCATTTCAACCTAGATATACTACATGACCTAGATAGACTGGTACGCGGCGGCAGACTGAGGCCGCTATGTGATCACACCATGTACCAAGGAGTATTATAAGCTCCTTGGATCACGCAGCCATTGACTTTGTAAGGCAACATCACCCGCGGTGCAACGGGGGGCCGATTGATGAGAATAGACGTATGTACAGAAAGTTAAGTCTTTGCGTGCTCTAGACTTGGATACGGGTGGTACAACCCATGGAAAAAAAAAAAGGTTTGGACAGCATAACCCACTGCTGAACTTCATTTGTCTTTACATAATTTATATGGCCACGCTTATTCGCAGGCGTCTAATAAGATCAGAATCTTATTCGCAGATGAATTTTTGGTTTGTGATTTTTATTTAGGAAGAGCTACTTAAAATGGCGTTCGGTCGAGCTATTGGTGTGTGTCCATATCCATACAACGTGTTGTACGGATCCATACAACATGTTGAACGGATATACACTTCCTTAGTGTAGACTAAGAAAGAGCTCTTTTGTGATTTAAAACAAAGTACCGTACTGGTAACCACCTTTTGATGACATAACTGTTCTTTGTGTTGAGGTCGTGCTCCGAGATCCACCCTCTTGAATAAACGCCTGTCGACCCAAGGACGACGTTCATTGTGATTTGTTATATGATTCCGGTATTGTCTACGTCGTTTCTGGATGTGTTCTTTTTATTATCAACCTCGCTCGGACACATTTCTAAACATGGTGTGGCAACAGTAAAGTTACCTTTTATATCATAGATCGTCCAGTAGATGACAGCCTTGACGCGTTAATTCCAGAACTTGCAGAAATGCCAGACCTGGATCAGGAACCAACAGAGGAAGAACTGATTCGGGCAATGGACGATCTACAGGGAGGAAAGTCTGCTGGAAAAGACCAAATACCCGCAGAAATACTGAAAGAGAACAAAAAGCTCCTCCTTCCGTACCTGTACAAGCTCTTGATTGTCTGCTGGAGACAGGGGGAAATACCACACGCACGAGAGATGCCAACATAATAACCCTGTACAAGAACAAAGGTGACAAGAAGACTGCAACAACTACAGAGGCATATCACTCTTAAAACTGGGAAAACATTTGCGCGGATCCTTCTCAGGCGCTTGCAGAAATTGGCAGATCGCATCTTGCCAGAGAGAGCCAGAGCGGCTTCAGATCAAGTCGCTCAAAATGGACATGACATTTTCCCTTCACCAACTACAGGAAAAGTGCTGGGAACATAGATACACTACTGAACTAGATTCCACGCGGCTCTCCGCCAGCCGTCTCTTTCACTGCTTCCCGAAGCGAGCCGGAATGGTCCGCATTGAAACCCCCCTCTCACCATCGTAGACTGGGCTGAGTGCTCGATGCTGGCCTAACCCAGCCTAGCCAACGGGTTGAAAGATAGCGGTGATTGTGATTGGTTCTGTAACTTTAATTTGATTGAGATTGATTTTGTAACTTTAATTTGTTTATAGTCACTCACATACCATTTCCGTACACTATGACATGAAATTGAATAAAATTCCTCAATTTAAAAAAAACAAAAAACTGACTGATTCAACGGACACAACTCACCACAACTACAATGTAAAGCCAATGGTGTTAATGTATATGACACAGCGGTAGAGGGTGGGGTAAGCCTAGAGGGAAGACAACGGGTGATGAAAACAGATAGAAAAATAGATACATGTAGTTAGATAGAAAGATAGATATATAAATAGATAGATAGATAGATAGAGAGACACACAGAGAGAGACAGAAAGAGACAGAGAGAGATAGAGAGAGAGAGGTAGATAGATAGAGAGAGAGCGCGAGATAAAGAAAGAGAGAGAGATAGAGAGAGAGAAAGAGAAATAGATAAGCTAGATAGATGGATAAGATAGATAGAATAGATAGATAGATAAATAAAATAGATAGATAGATAGAATAGATAGATGAATAGATAGATAGATAAATAAATAGACAGATAGAATAGATAGATAGATGAATAGGATAGATAGAATAGATAGATAGATAAATAGAATAGTTAGATAGATAGAATAGATAGATAAATAAACAGATAGAGAAATAGAATAGATAATAGATATAAGATAGATACGTAGATTGACAGATAGATAGATAGACCATAGATAGATAGATAGACAGGTAGATAGAGAGAGAGAGACAGAGATAGACAGATAGAGAGAGAGACAGACAGATAGAAAGAGAGAGAGGGCTAGAGATAGAGAGAGAGCGAGATAGAGAAAGAGAGAAATAGACAGAGAGCGAGACAGAGAGAAAGAGAGATAGATAGAGAGAGAGAGAAGAGAGAGATTGATAAGATAGATAGATAGATAGATAAGATAAATAGAATAGATAGAATAGATAGATAAATAGATAGACAGATAGATAGATAGATAGATTTTTATAAACCTTCTCATGGTCATACACGCTGCTCCGTTTACAAACACGATGACTCAAGTAATGAGTCGCGGCCCGTCCTTTGCTAATCGCGGCGCGTCACGGTCGGTTTCAAAACCCTATGGGCGCTGCTGAGCCCGATTCGCGCTGGGTCGGCCGGCCTCACTAAACTGCCTACTCTAACAATCCCATTCAATCCCTGGCGCATCTGGGCACTGGCCGGGAACAACATCTCCTTCACATGGCTTTTGTAGACCTCACAAAGGCATTTGATACAGTCAGCAGATCAGGACCAAATACAGTCCTGATCTGCTGACTGTGTCTACATAAAATTGGATGCCCCCAAAATCTGCGGAACCTTATCATCTCGTTCCATAAAGACATGAAAGGTACTGTTCTGTTCGACGGCAGTACATCAGAGAGCTTCGACATCAGAAGTGGAGTGAAGCAGGGTTGTGTCCCTGCACGTAGCCTCTTCAACATCTACTTATCACCTGGAGATGTCTACCTCCACTGGAGAACAGATGGATCCCTCTTCAACTAAACAAGATTGAAAGCCAAGACAAAGATTACATCATCTCTAATTAGAGACCTCCTTTTCGCTGATGCCGCAGCACTTGTCACACACAGTGAAACAACACTTAAAAAAATGATGAACCACCTATCTCATGCATGCCAAGCATCCTGTCTCACCATCAGGGTAAAAAAAAAAAAACGGTGATTCTGACTCAGGACGGTACGACCAAAGCAAACATCACTCTGAGCAACAATCCTGTGGAGGATGTCAACAAGTTCTGCTACCTAGGATCAACAGTCACCTCTTCAACATCCCTTGACGATGAAATAAATACCAGGACAGGAAAAGCTGGTACATCCTTTGGCAGACTGAAAAAGAGTGCATGGAACAACAAAATGCTTACACTGAAAACAAAGATAAGGATATATGAAGCATGCGTCCTTAGTTCACTCCTTTACGGATCAGAAACGTGGACACTGTACTCAGGACAGGAGAAGAGACTAAACATCTTCCATCTCAGATGCCTCCGAAGGATCCTCGGCATCAGCTGGCATGACAGAAAGACCAACACACAAGACTTAGAAGAAGCAGAACTGCCAAGCATGTTCACCATCCTGTGCAAACGAAGACTGAGATGGCTAGGTCACGTAAAACGAATGGACGACAGCAGGATCCCCAAGCAGTTACTTTTTGGCGAAATGGCCCAAGGCGACAGCCAGCGTGGAAGACCAAAGCTAAGATTCAAGGCAAGTGCAAGAACAACATGGTAAAGTGTAACATCAGCCCTGGAACTTGGGAAGAACATAGCAGAGGACCATTCAGCTTGGAAGTCCACAGTGAGAGCTGGAGTCCAACACTTCGAGAACAACATCATCTCAGACCAAATTGAGAAGTGCCAAGTAAGAAAGGAGAAACCCCCACAATAGGAGATGCGTATCCAACATCAGTAGAATAAGCCATGAGAGAAGCGGCGGAAGAAAGGAGAGATGTGTCTAAGCGGTTAAAATGCCTGCTGGTTGCATTGCAGTTGACTGTTATGACAGGGGTGAAAAGGATGTATCCAAACTGGTCAGATTCCCTACCATCCTTGTTAACAAGAGAAAGGAAGTGAAAGAACTGACCGAACGTCTTCCATGTGCGTGTACACACGTGTCATTGTTTACAGTAGTGAACTTTTTTAAAACTCGACGCCGATTGGTTCGCGACGCCTTAAGTGCTCACGGTGCAAATCAGCAAACGAATCAAAATCAATGCCACCATCGCCATGGTGAAGTCGTGGGTCCGGACAGACAGGATGGTGGATATACGCATTCTACCTATAGGGCTTAGTACGATGTTAATAACTCTGTCGCCAGGTCCGTCAAAATGGCGGACACGTGTTCACAGCAACCGGAAACGCGTCATATCTCATACAACCCATTACTTATCAATGTAAACGCTCCCCCCCCCCCCCCAACCACCACCAGCTGCATTTTCTAGATTGATTTGAGGTCTTTATTTTAGGAGGTTCGCTGCCCTTGGCATTTACACCTCACTTTACTTGTTTTATTATTTCTTGTTCTGGCGGGGGGGGGGGGGGGGGGGGGAGATGATATGGATAAATTTTAATCTATTAATTTCAATTTTGCCCGGGCAGCGGCCTTTCGGCCTGCTCTTTACGATTTCCAACTGCCAAGGTATCTTTAACGTGCGCAACGTGCACACGGGCCCTCCGAATTTTTTCGTCCTTATCCGAGAAGACTAGGTACTCGATCCTACCCCCCAATAGGACCAGGGACTTGAAAATATGAGAAAAATCCAATTTCCAAGAACTACTCGATCCTGCATTTTCTAGAGCGGTCAGTGTTCTTTGATATAGGGGCATCATTTCCGATTAAAGTATCTGGGGCTTGTGAAATTCATTATTTATACACATGAAATCCCTATGAATGCATTACACACTTAAAGATGAACGCATTATAAGCACTAACTTGTTTCATGCCGGCATCTGAATTTCAGATTAAATTCTCATACATGAACATCGTGTAAATAATATGCATTATTCGTTGTTCATGTAGAAGTTCACAGCCTAGCAGTAGGAAAACCGTTAGTTGAAACTCAAACATGGGCAGATACATAGTGTTCATTCTGAAAAAAAGTTCTCCCGGCTATCAGATCCTATAGAATGAACACCGTACATGTTGCGTTACAGGCTTTTCACCCTTCTAGATAAGGTGGAAAGCGTCCTTGTGCCCATAAGATGAACACCATGCATCTCAAGATACACATTGTTCATCCTCAAAATGTGATATATAGGTGAAATTATAAAGGTGTCGAGATCTCCACCATTAAACAACGTACAATAATGGGAACCGTACCAAAATGTAGATCGTTCTTTGCTGGTTTATTTTATTCTAAAAACAAAAAAATCGAAAAAGGTTTATCTACACCCTGTTCATAGCAGGCATGTGATATCTCTATGGCGACTGTATCAGTCTGGCCATGTATCTTTGATATTTGTCGCGATGTGGGTTACATGGGGATATTTCGACTGACACTCTTTCGAGGTCCGCTCCCACAATCGACGAACACACAAAAATAAATACTTGCACTCTAGAAACTAAATAAATCAATTGCTTTCAATTTTAGCAGAACTGTAGAGCAGTTTAATTACAGGAATTAATGTAACAAATATAATTATAAATATATATATCAATTCAAAGGCAACTGAATCTAACTAATGGAACTACAGCTTTTATAAAGACTAACGAATTCAATCTAACTACTTGCAGGTCATATGAGTTATATGGCAAATAGAATCCGCGCACGTGGCGACGGATATAACAGTTTAAATTCTATTAATTCAATGAGACATGTTATGATGTGGACATTTCCTCTAGACACGCCATGGAGAATGCTTGTACAACCATGCGTTGTCTGGCGGTAGCTCTGAAACTGTCTTCAAAAGTAAGTAGAACGGTTCACTTTCATCATTACAAATTAGTATAGACTCTCACCATGCGGCCCTCACTGGGAGTGAGAGCGCTGGATGTAAACGCTGTGGGTTTATATCAAACCAAGTAGCTTAGGCTCTGGAGCTTTAAATCAGGCCCCTCACAATGGACTGCTCAACTGCGTCTCCATGTCCCTCATCTGGCTGAGGACTATCGCCGTCCACCTCGTAAATGGATTTTCTACATGTGGCCCAGAACTAAGTTCTGTATGGCCTTAAATACTGGTCTGCATCTGCAGCTTACCGTCTAATTCCTGGATTGTGATTGGTGCAACCACTTCTAGCTCAGCTGCCGAACTGAGTTATTTTAAGTAACAGCCCTACGCAACGACCTTGGGTCGACATCAAAGGTCGAATTACTTCAATACAATATAATATAAATTTTATAGCAATAAATTCTTAACATGTTCAAAACCCCGAGCTTTTACTCTGGATCACGGTTTTTCTGTACGTCAACAGACGTCTCAATAACATTTAATTCCTACTCACCCCTTCCCTCTTTACTACCCCTAGTTCAAAACACGAGATACAACAAGTGCTCAGTCATGCACACCTACGCTGTCCCTCTATCCTTCCCCACCTTCTGTCTATCTATCAGGGAAAAAACTGTTCAAAACACATTGTTTACGAGACCAGCTCAAGGCCAAGTTATGCTGGCTCGTACAATAATTACGTTTCTAAAAATTACTTACTGCTCTCGCAAAAATTTACTCTTATGAACCAAATCTGCTCTTGACAATGGGGCTTGTATCAATCTGGACCTGTATCTATATCTCTATGAGGATTGCATCAGTCTGGACATGTATCTATATTATCTCTTGGGGGTTGTATCGGTCTGGACATGTATCTATGATATCTCTGTGGGGAGTATATCAATCTGGACATGTATCTATCTTATCCATGTGGGGATTGTATCAGTCTGGACTTGTATCTATGCTATCTCCTAGAGATTGTATCAGCCTGAACATGTATCTATGTTATCTATAAGGGGATTGCATCAGTCTGGACATGTATCTATGATACCTTTATGGAAGTTTTATCAGTCTGGACATTTATATAATAATATGATATCTCTATGATGGGTGTATCAGAGCAGAAAATGATACAAAGCATAAAAAAAACACACACAACCTATATTGAACTTATACTTGCGTCTTTGTATTTTTCAGGCGCATGCACCTCTACAAGTTTTGTTTACAATGGAAACCAGTGCGGCTGATATGTCACAAGCACTTCAGGTATTATCAAGCTTGACCTCCACCCCAACCCTTTGCTTTCTAGCTCTGGCACAGTCACTGTCATGTCAAGTCTGTGTAATTTATTTTCAAGTGATTTTGTTATTAGTTTCAGAATCTAGAAGTAATTACTGACAGGAGAGTGGCGCACGGCTGTGAACTGGTCAAGCAGATTTGTATACAGATTGAAAAAAAAATAATTTGAAAAAAAATCGCTTTTGACTTGGGCGAGAAATGATCATGACTTTTACTGGTAGATTGTCCAAATTTTATATAAAAAAAAAAAAGAGAAAGAAAATTTTCCACAGCGGCATTTTATTACCCATGATGCTGGCACCAAACATTGCCGCTCTGTTCCAGTAGCGAAGCTAATTTTCTGGTTATGCACCATCAGGTTCAGTTGTTCCTATCGAAACCAGGGGGCAAGGCTTCCTCATAATCAAATAATCAGTGATTACCCTCCGAATATTAATTCTAGAATTATTGTGCCGTCCAGATCGAGCCCAACTCCAAGTCCATTCAGCATTCAGTTCAGCATTCAATTCTACCTCGGTATTTGCATTTGTTATTAGTCCAAAACCCCTCGCCGAAAAGCATCTTTATAGGGACCTACACCTTATGAACTGGTCCATAATCTGTGATTAACAAAGACGAAGAAGACTTGACTACACCCAGAAGCTATAAATTGAGCATAGCCTGTATTCGTCGACGCGGCCCCATAACAGCAGAATAGTGGGGATGCAAATATGCTTATATTATAATCAAAGTTTGACCCGATTTTACCTAGCTCTAGATATATGCATGTTTTTCACTATGCAGTCGTTTTCATCCTAATCAAAAGGTACGGAATAGAGTGAAAGAGTTTGTGTGGATTTTTTTGTTTGTTTGAGTTAATCTAAGAATAATTTAATCTACGCACAGCAAGAGCTATCAACGCATAATGATTATAGTCTAGAACTAGACAACTGTGATCAAAATCAGTCGAACGTATCAAGAACATCACTTCACTTGAAAGGTCGAGCGAACCTATACCGCAACGGTAGATAGCCACTTCTCCGAGATCGCTGCACATCGTTGTCACAGAGATGCCACTTAAGCACATTCTGCCATTTCATGTTAATGGGTCTTTTTCGAGAACTTTATGAGATGGTAGAATAACAAAATCTCTGGCCGTGAATATGACAATGAAAACTTGCCGTTCAAATTATATTTTAAAAAATGGATGAAAAATGTGCATTTATAACTATAAGTCTGTTAGTATGAATGAATGGTATTTTCATATTAGTTTGGCTTGTAAATTGCTGCATTCCTGTCCTGTTGACAAGAATAGTCCGCTCTTTAGAATTTGCAGTGCCTAGCACCCGTTTCATTGTTTCAGTCGCTGCATTTATAATTATGTAAATATGATGTAGCGATACGTCCTATTATAAGGATCTTACTAGCTTAAATTCTGATTACCCTTTGCAGAGGGCCACGCTTCGCCCCTGAATTCGAAACTGACTGGAACTACTCTCGGAGCATCAGTTACGGATCTATTGGTCATCACCAAGGAAATTTTGTTGACGGTAAGTTACAAATAGATACCTGTGTAAATTGCTGACCTCCTACTGGACAGATGGGTGGATGGACGGACGGACGAACGGAAGGACAGTCGGACTGACGGATGGATGGATGGATGGACGACGGGCGGATGGGAGAATGGGTGGATGGATGGGTGGATGAAGGGACGGGTGAATGGATGACTGGATTTCAGAACTGATTGCAATTTCTCTTCTGGACACGTTCCTTCCTCAGTTTGTCGGTGCTTACCTGACCTATTTCTTCCTGTTGCTGCAATTTGGCATCTGAAGAGGGAATTAACCTGGACCTAGGTGATTCTTTTTGCTGTTGCAGAGTTGGCAAAATTCTCCTCGTTCATAGCTTCAACAGTAGCAGAGTTACAATAAGTGCTCATGTGAAAGACAAAAATACTGAATAACAAGAAGAAGAATAACAGCAATAACAACAATGCTGGTTCTTTCCTGTAGTCAGCACCATGCTGACAATATTGCTGCCTCATAGTCCCTCATCATAAACGTTTGGTCACTTCCAGATGTCATTAGTGTAAACCACAGACTATGTCAATCATTTGAGGTTCCAAATTATCTGCCAGTGCTAACACAGGTGGTCAGGGGCGACAACCAAAAAACGCTTGAACATAGAAAAAGTCTCAGAAAGAGACGAAACTCTGTGGCCTTTGATGTTGTGAATCTGGACAGCAAGAACAGAAGAACTAAATGATCAAATTACAAACAGCTATAGATGTTTACATGGCGTATGCGTAGCAAGGGCAGTGAAGAACTGAGTCGATTTTTTCAGATTCTACAGGAAAAGGCACATTAAAAATATCATTTAACTTGCAAAGCTTGCAAGAAATGATGGCTTCTCTAAATCCAGATATAGAATGTATATCAGTTATACCATGTGACATTTATTTTATTACATATGCTTGACTGTGTTTGTGAATGTGTTTGCTGATATGCATTTGTGTTATGAAGGGGAAGCATTGCGTATACACATACAAGAGATATACACGTATTTCGGAGAAATGTAATGCCAATATTCACCTAAGGCCCCGACCCCCACCCCCACCCCCACCCCCACCCCCGAGTGAGTTCGCATTGTTGTGAAGACATTTAATAATATGTCGTTCAAGTTCCGGTCATTATGGTCCATCTGCTGTTGTCCATGGATCGCCATGCCAACAAATTTTCCAATATCTTAAGATCAAAATTTAGCGAGAAATCAAGGCCTTGCTGAGGCACAGAATACACTTCCTTGAATGTCTTAAGTCAGTAAGAAAATTAATGTTGATGCTTCTTGGATATTGAACAATGTTTCTTTGCATTCCATCTGTCGGCAGGGTCATTTTTGTTGAGAGACAGCATGGCAAGTGCATCCGATAATGTGCCCTTGAATAGATCAGAGAAACGGTGACCTTTTACCCGAAACTGAGTCAACCATATGAGCGCGTACAAGACCTTACAATCTTTCATTGGATCAGAGATCTTCCTGCCCCGTGATAAAAACATTGGCTGCTTCGAGTCTTTTCTAGAGCCTTCACAAATCAAATTTTAAAAAACTTGAGTTCAATTGAGTATGTGAATAAAAGAGCGCTCCAACTCTAGTTCCATTGCTTTTGAGAAAATCGAGTTCGAATTCCTCTTTTTTTCTTTCGTTCACATAGTAGGCTAAGGGGAAAATGACAAGAAATAATTAGATAATTAATCGAGGGCTGCGTTGTAAACTGTCGTAATTTGTTTTTTTTCACCAATTTTTCAAAGAAGCTCAAAACTGAAGAACTTTTTTTTATCCGACTTAATAGTACGACATTTTAAAAACCTTATTTAACCTTTGACTTTCAACATTTAACCCCCAACTGTCAGTACAACCTCTGGGCTGTCAAGGTCAGGGCCGTTTTAATATCATTGTGGGCCCCTGGGCGAAGCAACAGGTTGCGGCGGGATTTTCTCTCCCGTTTCAAAAACCAATAAAAATGTGCCTACATGGGACCCCCTAAACCCTTGGAGCCCCGGGGCAACTGCCCAGTCTGCCCAAGCGTTAAGACGGCACCGATCAAAGGCTGCAATAATGCCAAATACCTCAATTTAAAAAAAAAAAAAGAGCTACGATACTTTATCATGCGATCTTCGATTCCAGCGTGGGGAAATTACTGGTAATCGTGTATTCCATCAGCTGACTGGAAAGTCCTGTACACGCGAATGAGGGTATCTCAGTTGCCAACAAAAGTGGAGTTAGACCTCTGTATTATTCATGAGCACGTTCATTTGGCTAGTACGTCTTTGGGGGTGTGAGAACAATGGAAGAGAATATTAATATGTTCTGATGGTTGCAGCCAATCGAAAGTTTGTTCCATGCTTGAAAGATTCAGTAAAAGCGTGTGTACATACAATCATTGATATTTAGTGGCTCTGATGCCAGGCAGTTCTGATTAAAATAAAGTGGACATCCATTCTACCAAAGTCTCAAAAGAACCAGGGAACTTCCTGCAATAGGCATTATGCAGATGTCATATCTATTTATCGCGTTTTGCCTGTTTCGATTTGAATCAATGGCAGGTTTTCCCTATGTTTTACAGTTATCAGGACATTTCCAATCCCAACCCGCTTGACAAATCAAGCAATTCCATGGTGTGTTTTGTCTTTTGGTGGTACAGTAGTCAGGACAGGTACCTCCCAATTGACAAAACAGACAATTCCATGATGTATCTTGTCTTTTGGTGCCACAGCTGGATGGACAGCTGTCACTAGCCCTGCACCACAGACATATGGTGCAAGAGAACGTCGGTGCGAACGGCTCGGTGTGCAAGACACCCGTTGTCATCATCTTGTGGGCCGTCAGAGCCATACTAGTGACTGCAACAAAATGTTTTATGAGTGTTTCTTAAAATTGTTGTAGCTGTTTCTGATGAAAGTTGTACCTGTTTCTAATAAATGTAACTGTTTCTGATAAATTAATGTAGTAACTGTAATTTCTAAAATTTATGTAATGGGTGTGAATTATTATATCACACGTTTAAACAATAATCATACTCCCAGTAAAACCTACTGATACTTTTTATTTTTTATCATGTAGTTCATGCCCAATGCTTCTACTTCTATAGCCATATATTCACTATGCCATTGGGGTACATAATATATTATAGGAATTTTTGTGTTCATATTCTGCAGTTTTTAACATCATCTGGATGGTTCGTGTGGGTACAAAATACAAATTCTGATATCGAATGAACGTAGAAACCAAAACGGGGCCGGGAAAAAAAGCAACGAAATTAATGAATAGCTGTGCAGATATCACGATAGGACACAGAAGAATTTTTCTTTTGTTAACTCTGTATTCGGACAAACTGAACTGATGTTAGATAAATTATTTATGGACTTCATCACTTTCATCGCAGCAGACTCAACCATTCATAGTTGAAAATTAATGTAACGGGAATACGGAAAAGTGTGATAAAAATGATAATTTTGGCAAACTTAAAATGATGAAAAGAGAAGAAAAAAACAATCAGATTATAACAAATACTGTAACATTAGACTGTTATCAGTTGGACTTACCATAGGTCACAGTGAAAACAGTTATGACCAGGAGACTCAACATTGTTGTAAATTTGCCTGTGTTTTCAACAAAGACTTGCATTTGATTACTAAATCTGTACCAGATTCTGCAAAAAGTGGCATGAAACAGTTCCAGATAGCACATTTTTATAATGTTCCACGAACTTTTGAACTGCCTGTCAATCACAAACAGGCCAAATGTTTGTCACGGCTCTAGTTTGTGTTTTGGCCACAAGTGAAAATTTGATCATCTGGAGTCTTCTCACAGTCATCTGTGTGTACCTAAATCTGAATTTACGAATCTATGTACAAATTGTGGCCAGAAAGACGTTGTATCTAATACCAGCATGATTATTAAATATTTTAATTTTGTTTCCCTGTTTTACATTTAATTTGTTAAGAGAAGTTGACTTGTTTGTTAATCTCTCTTTTCTTTGGTTTTTTCTGCTCACTCTCACATATCCCTTATATCTGACTGCAGTTGTTCTCTGTTGCTGGCAGGTGGTTGGTGGGAATTTCTGATGGGGTCTCCTTCTGTCCTCTCGTTCTGTTATATTCTGTCTATCGTCTTGCTTTTTCCTGGCACAATGTGACCCTTACTGTGTCGACCTGCTTTTCCAAACCCAGACTATGTCATTGGTGGTTGTGTCCCTTTCATCTGATTGCAGTTTTCCTCTGTTATTGTTAGTATTTGTCCCTTACATCTGATTGCAATCCTCCTCTGTTACGGTTAGCATTTGTCTCTTACATCTGATGGCAGTCTTCCTCTGTTACTGTTAGTGTTTGTCTCTTACATCTGATTGCAGTCTTCCTCTGTTACTGTTAGTGTTTGTCTCTTACATCTGATTGCAGTCTTCCTCTGTTACTGTTAGTGTTTGTCTCTTACATCTGATTGCAGTCTTCCTCTGTTACTGTTAGTGTTTGTCTCTTACATCTGATTGCAGTCTCCCTCTGTTACTGTTAGTGTTTGTCTCTTACATCTGATTGCAGTCTTCCTCTGTTACTGTTAGTGTTTGTCTCTTACATCTGATTGCAGACTTCCTCTGTTACTGTTAGTACTTGTCCCTTACATCCCCAGGTGTCCTTATCTTGTGGTACTGTATACATTTACAGAGATCGAGATGGATCTTTAGTTCAAGGGAAATAACTGTTTTGTGGTGAATGGGCGACAACTTTGTTATCTCTAATATCGCCGAATTGAATGGATTACTTAT
>OZ007569.1:13175162-13195162 GCA_963931925.1 Onchidella celtica | reverse complement strand
GCACGTCACCAAGAACAGAAAACTGGAAACACCGTAAAGTTTCATCTTTCTATGCTGGCACACTCGTGATTTCCAGCGTCCTCAGATACTGAGAGACACACAAGTCAAGTTTTCTGCCGCTACAGACACCAATATTATTGCCTTGGCTTGGAGACCATAAGTGGTCCAAAGTATGGTCTGTATAATCTGAACGATAGTTCGTTTCATATAGAAGAAAAAAACAACAACAACACGCATTTCAACTTCAAGAAATATTTATTTATTGACTTATCTTTCCGAAATTTTGCATGTGACATGACAATGAGCTGTTTAATAGAATATTGAATTTTACTGTGTTGTGGTACGTCGGAGTTGTTCTTTTACTTTGCTACAGATTGGTTATTTAACGTCCGATTTCTCCATTCGAAAGTTTTAGGAGAGTTAAGATGTAAATTTTATCATGTTTGTGTTTATTCTGAGTGTGCAGTAGTGCTCACCTTATATGGGTTGAGACAAATTTTCCATTTAAACCTGTGTGCTAACTGGATTTCTTTTTTAAGTGAGCGGACGTTTACAGGTGTTAAACGGTACCTGCAATATTTTGTTTCGACAGTAGTCAGCAATGAGTTCCGTGACAGTACGTTCAGGTAAAACTTTCAGATAAACACAGGGCGTTATTGGCGAAGAAAGACAAACGCTCTAAACTCAACGGATCAAATTGGAAAAACAAATTGTTTCATTGCCACATGCAAAGTTTCGAAATTATAGGTATATTGGCAAAAAACTAATTCCCAGAAACATTCGTTGTTTGTTTCTTTCATGAAACGCACTATAGCAAATGTTTTTTCTTCTGTTTTTATCTTATCGCTTATCCCATTGTGGTACTTGCGAAACCTGATAAGAAACCATGACATCTGTGCCTGCAACTGCATTGAGAGAGTTTGAGAGGCGGTGGAATGGGAAAGGAAAAATGAAGATATTACCTTTCAATTTATCGGAATCTGTTGAGGATAATGGACGAAAAATGATCAGTAGCACCAACACATTCAAATATTCACCAATATAAGAAAGAGAGAGCGGGGGGCCAAGAGGGGGAGAGAGAGAGGAGTTGGAGAGACACAGAGAGAGAAAGAGAGAGGAGATGAGAGGGAGAGAGAGAATGAGAGAGGAGGAGGTGAGAGAGAGAGTGAGAGAGAACGAGAGAGATTGAGAGAGAAAGAGAGAGAGTGAGGGGGAATGAGAGAGAGTGGGGAAAGAGAGAAAGGGAATGAGAGAGACAGAGAGAGACAAGGGAAGAGAGCGAGAGAGCGAAGGAGAGAGAGAAAGAGAGTGAGGGAGAGAGCGAGAGAAAATTGTTACTATTTCATTGTAAACCACTTTTGGTCTGTACAACATCTCTGTTATATTCAGCATCTTTGGGTGACAACCAGCCTCTCTGTGTTACATTCAGCATCTTCGTGAAACAAATATCTTCCAGACTGTCGTTTCTCGAGGGCTCCGGCTCAGCGGTTAGCCCTAATTTCTGGCGGTTCAGCCTCTGTATGTTATATTCAACTGACCTCTCTGTGTTACAGTCAGTTTCTCGATGTGTGCCACTTTCAGCCTCTTTATGTTATATTCAGCTTCTCTATACATTCAGTCTCTGTGGTCTTTCAGCACTCCAATGTCACATTCGGACTCTAGACGTTATAATTAGCCTCTCTACGTTACATTCATGCTAGATTCTCTGCAGAAGCTGCGGGTGTGGGCCGTGAACCTGCAGGTCAGAAATGTACAACAGTGAACCAATCTATGCAGAATCGATGCCGAGTTCAAGTTAATTGCTTGTTCAGTGTCGGTGTAGGCAGTGTATAGCCTCAGTAAATATAATGGCAAACCCTTCCCAATTATGTTTACCAAGTGTTGATCTGGAAAATTTGGTATGCGTAACTGGACTATTGAGGTCAATTAAGACATCGTAAACCCTTGTGTTCTCTTAGTACATTATTCATCAGTTGTTGCCTCTTTCTCAGGTATTTAAGATATTTCTTGTCTAATGAAATTGTAAAACCATCGACCCTTATTGTTTCATTATTCCATTTTGTGATTCATTCACTTGCGGAATAACATCAGTTAATACACTTTTCTTAGCCAAACGGTTGTCAGACACAAGGAATCGAAAGTGATAGATAGGTTAATGAGTTCTCTAGATCTCAGGACACAAAGGATGACCAGTTTAATTATCAGATCTCATTATGGGACTATTGATATGTGGCCAGATACCCGTCAGTTGTTGGAAAGAAAAAAGAACCACACAATTACAGCACTGTAATTCAACGATTCACTGCTTTAAAGACCTTTATTGCGGAATTACCACAGGTAATACAACTTCAGAACTAGATCTATCACAGCTAACACAAATTCAGAATTATCACGTCTTATAAACCTTCAGAATTGTCACAACTAACCAACTTCAGGACCACCATTGCTAACACAACTTCAAAACCATCACAATATCTAACAAACCTTCAGAATTATTACAACTAACACAATTTCAGAATTATCACAACTAACACAATTTCAGGACTATCACAACTGACACAACTTCGGGACCACCACAGCCAACACAAGTGCAGATCGATCACAGCTAACGCAAAACTTCAGATCTATCACAACTAACACAAGTTTAGAACCATAACAAGTAAATCTAACAAATAACATCAGAACTTTCAGAGCTAACTAAACATTAAAACTGTCGTAGTTAACACCAGATCAAACTGGCTTCCAGCATCTCCTGCAGCCGGACTAGTTCCAAATGTATTGACCTGGTCTCTCCCTTGGGTTTAACTAGAATGGCAGAGAGAGGGGTGGTGCCTCTGGGCAAAGCACCATCTCTTAAAAATAGCCCAGGCAAGGCAGCAAAACGAGGAGGCGTTTGCTCGGGCTTGGCAAGCGTCTGTCTCTCCTCTATAAGCCCACCCATTTCCGATTTGGAGAGGACACTCCAGCCATCCGTTACGGATGGGCACAACACGGGAGGTGGCAGTTACCGGTGATAAGCTCAATCCATTTGGCGTACGGATGAGCGCCAGGGGTCCCCTCTGTCGGTGGGAGCGGCTTTTCAGCTGCATTGATCAACTACCGCCCGCCGTAACCTGGGCAGCCCCCAGGCAGTTGGGTGTTGTTCCGCCACGTCAGCCTGCTTCATAAGGTGGTTGGAGCTAGACCAAAAGTCAAAAAGCTGACGTAAAGTGTGCACCTGGCAAAAACAGAAAAATACTAAAACTTGGTACCTGGAACGTCAGAACAATGCGCCCAGGCTTGCAACAGCAAGATCTCACTGATATTGACTCCATCAGGAAATCCCAAATTATTGATCGAGAACTTCAGCTACTAAACATCGACATCGCTGCCCTTCAAGAAACTCGACTTCCCGACTCCGGGTCAGTCAAAGAAGAAAACTACACCTTCTTCTGGCAGGGCCTTAGCAGCGAACAGCCGAGAATCCACGGCGTGGGCTTCGCCGTAAAAAACTCCCTTATCAATTCGATCGCAACTCCAATTGGAGTGTCAGAACGCATCATGACACTCAGACTGAACACCCGGTCTGGTTTTACCAACATTATCTGTGTCTATGCCCCAACACTTACCTCCTCTGACGAAACCAAAGACATTTTCTACGAGGCATTGCAGAGGACTCTCCACAACATCCCTCTCACCGAAGGCCTGCTAATTCTGGGTGACTTTAACGCTCGAGTGGGAGCAGATCACTCCGCATGGCCAAAGTGCATTGGGCACTTCGGCATTGGCAACATCAACGAAAACGGGCAGCGCCTTCTGGAGCTATGCTCCGTAAACTCATTATGTGTTACAAACACGTACTTTGACCTTAAGAGATGTCAAAGAACATCATGGCGCCATCCCAGGTCTGGCCATTGGCATCAATTAGATCTTATTCTCTCAAGGAGGAAGAGTTTGGGCTGTATAAAAATAACTCGTTCCCTCCACAGTGCTGACTGTGACACCGACCATGCACTGGTAGTCAGCAAAATCAAAATTTCGGCCAAGAAAATATACAGATCAAAAGCCCCTTCAATCCCTAAGATCAATGTAACAGCAATCAGAGATGAATCAAATAGAAAGTCATTTGAAAAGTTATTTGCTGAAAGCATGGATAATGTCACCCAATGTGACTCGGTAGATGAAACTTGGAACACTCTCAGTTCAAAAATTCATGACTGTGCCATCAAGTCTTTTGGACAGCATAAAGTTTCAAACAACGACTGGGTAGCCCAGAACAGCGAAATTCTCCTACCTCTCATTGAGCAAAAGAAATCTGCTTTCAATGAGTATAACAAAAATTGCAATCAGAGTACAAAAACTTGTTTGAAAAATGCAAAAGCTAAACTTCAGCTGGAGGTAAGACGTTGCGCCAACAAATACTGGACAGACTTGTGTAACAGCATACAAGAGGCAAATGAAAAGGGAGATATGAAAACCGCCTTTAGTCAGATGAAAGTAGCTCTTGGGCCAATCATCACCAAAAGCGCCCCACTTAAGTCTGTAAATGGTGAACCCATCACAGATAAAAATGAACAACTGAATAGGTGGGTGGAGCATTACTCTCTGTTGTATTCAACTGAGAAAAATATTCCACCAGATTTTGAGGAACACCTCCAAAAACTGCCAATAATGGCCGAACTTGACGCTGAACCTTCCTTAGTCGAGCTTTCCAATGCAATCGACCACCTGTCTGCTGGAAAAGCCACAGGAAGTGACAACATTCCTGCAGAGGTATTAAAAGACCTAAAAGGCCCACTATTACCACACCTGTATAATCTGTTACTGCAGTGTTGGAAAGAAGGCGTGATACCACATGATATGAGAGACGCCAAAATTGTCACACTTTACAAGAACAAAGGAGACAAAGGCGACTGCAACAACTATCGAGGCATATCCCTCCTCAGCATTACTGGAAAGGCTTTTGCTCGCGTCATCCTCTGCCGCCTTCAACAACTGGCGGAAAAAGTCTTACCAGAAACACAATGTGGCTTTCGAAGCAAACGATCAACTATTGACATGATATTTGCACTTCGGCAAATCCAAGAAAAATGTAAAGAACAAAACAGGCCGCTTATAACATGCTTTGTGGACCTAACAAAGGCTTTCGACACCGTAAGCCGATCTGGCCTGTATGCAGTCCTTAAATCCATAGGCTGTCCACCAACATTGCTAAAACTTATTGCATCCTTCCACACTGACATGAGGGCATGTGTCAACTTTGAGGGCTGCACATCCAATTCATTTGCTGTAAACAGCGGTGTGAAGCAGGGATGTGTTCTTGCTCCTACCTTATTTGGTATATATTTTGCAGCCCTACTCAAGAATGCCTTTGGTCAATGTTCAGGTGGAGTACTTATTAACACCAGAGTGGACGGCTCCATTTTTAATGTTGCCAGACTAAAAGCAAAATCTCGTACAGAGCATATTATGTTACAAGAGCTCCTCTTCGCAGATGATGCTGCAATCGTGGCCCACGATGAAACCACGCTCCAGGCTCTCATCAATAGCCTTGCCAAAGCCTGTGACAAATTCATGCTAAAGATCAGTGTCTCAAAAACTGTAGTTTTGACACAAGGCTTGAGAAACCCCAACCCAATCATGCTGAATGGCTCTCCTCTGGAGCAAGTGGGAAAATTCTGCTACCTAGGCTCAACCATCAGTGGTAGCACAGACATAACAACTGAAATAAATGCCAGAATAGGAAAGGCGGCCACAGCTTTTGGGAAACTCTCAAAAAGGGTGTGGAACAATAGCAAGCTGACCATCAAAACAAAGGTACTCGTGTACCAAACTTGCGTCCTAAGCACCCTGCTGTATGGCTCAGAGACATGGACCACCTACTCCAAACATGAAAGATCCCTCAACTCCTTCCACCTGCGCTGCCTACGCAAAATTCTCAAGATCAAGTGGCAAGACAGGATCTCAAATATCGAAGTTCTGAGCCGAGCCAACATTCCATCAACTCAGGCTCTCCTAGGCAAAAAAAGACTGCGGTGGCTTTGGACATCTCCACCGTATGGAAAATGATCGCATCCCCAGACAAATTCTCTACGGGGAACTTGCTACTGGCAACCGACCCAGAGGTAGGCCACATCTGCGATTCAAAGACACTTGCAAGGTCACGATGAAAGCATTCGACATCGACCCCAATGAATGGGAGAACCTTGCAAGTGATCGAAGCAGATGGAGACAAAAATTGCGCAGTGGCACGCTCGCAATAGACTTCAAGGCAAAAGAAACATACCTGACAAAACGACAGAGGCGGAATGAAAACACTCGCCAAAGTGAACCCAAAAGACTGACCTGCAATCAGTGCCATCGCACTCTCGGGTCAAACATTGGTAGAATAAGCCACGAGAGAAGCTGTCAGTCAAAGTGAAAGTGAATATTCTAGCTGCTAAGACCGTCTGTAAAGACGCTAAAGGCCATATATAGTTAACACCAGATCTGAGCTTCGAAAAACAACTGATTTCATAAAAAGTCACGCAGTTCTGAACGTCGTGCTGTTCCGTGGGTATTATCGATCTTAACCTGTCAAACACTTTGTAATACACCATAATGATGAATCATTTATCCCAGTCACCAGCACTGTCTTAGACTTCCTGGTCTCACCATTACAAAATACGCATATCTGTCGATTGCTATGTAAGAACAAAATTTTCTGTGCATTGCTACCCACCTAAAAGTTCGTGTCCTAGGCTTCTGTGGAAATCAGTGCAAAGTGTTTTTAGTTCTTGCCATCGTCACACTCACACAGGCTATTCCAGTCTATTTACTTTAAATTTTAACGCGTGTTGTAATAATAAAATAAATAATTTTTAAAAAATTGTATCGCTATGAATATATCGGATGATCAAAAAAAAAAAAACTGCCCCAATATTGACAACAAATATCTCTCAATCTTTTCGATAAACCCATGAGAAATGTTGGTAGAGATATGTTCATTATGTGTAATGCTTTGTTAAAATTTCATCAAGATTTAATCACTACTTTTAAAAGATATTTTAGATTAAGTGAGTATCTGTCAAAAATTAATAAAACAAGCCAGCTGATCAAGAACGACGAAGATTTTAACGCAAATTCAGCTATCCAGCGCACAACAGTTGATTATTTTTTCTCCAGAGCGCCTTTATCATGAAGAAAGCCGTTTTTTCAAAGAAAATTATGGTCCTTGCCGGAAGGTCATGGAATGGTAAAACTGATAGTCATTTCATAGACACCAAAGTAAATACCGAGGAGTACATTCGTTTGTTGCGAGAAAACCTGCTTCCAGACTGTGAACGCTTATATCCAAACAGGAATTTCATTCTCCAACAGGATAGAGCAACAGCACACACTAGTCATACAACTCAAAATTACATTCAATCATTGAACAGCACATTCATATATAAAAATGAGTGGCCACCACAGTCTTCAGACCTTAATCCAATGGATTACTTTGTATGGAATGCGCTGAAACAAAAGGTCTGCGCAGATCAGATTGGTCAGAGAGATTGCTACTGGAGAGAAGTTTGGAATGTTGGTAGCAGATTTTTTCTTGATGAAATCAGGAAAGCAATATCTGCTTGGAGGAAAAGATTGCGATGGGTGATGCAGGAAGATGGCGGTCCCGTCGATCATTTGAATCACTAAATTGTAAGTACAGATTTTTTACTGTACATCATGTTTTTTAGCATTTTGACCTAACTGAACGCTTTACTTCATAACTTTTTTTCAATGAAGCTATTTCATTCAATTCTCGTATGCATACACACTGTGTATTTACCCATACACATGTGAAATATCATTGAGATCGAATAAGCGGTTCATGAATTATAAAGCTTCAAATTTGGGGCAGTTTTTTGTTTTTTTTCCTGATCACCCGATACAATAATCCATCTGTCTTCTCGCTGTTAGTTAACACTGATACAGCTGGTGAATTTTGTTCACTGCTTCTTTCCCAGCCCTATCAGTCAAACGTCCCCCCCCCCCCCCGTCTCGCCCCCCTCCAAAAGAAAAAAAGTCCTCTCCCTTTATCCTTCACTGATGAATGATTTCTTGTCCTGATGTATGTCAGAGATGAAGACATAATTATTTGACAGACTTCCTTGTTAGACACGCGTTTGGTCACCAACATAATGGTCAAACACCCTTAGCCCAGGGTCAACTACTGCCCACTATACAAAAAAACCTCTTAATGAGTGATTCTACAGAGGTGATGCTAAGAAGGTCTGGCTAATGAACCCTCATTAAGCTTGGACATTCTACCAGTACTAATCAGGAAGAAAATGTCTGACTAAACTTCCGTTAAATACTCAGCATGTTCATGACTGTTAATAATCACCCCGAAACAGCCCCCCTCTTCTCCCCCTGTCTCACCCCCCACCAAGAGCGCAAACAATATAAATATGTGAGTACTGTATTCAGACTTGGAAAAGACGTCGCTGCCTGGCTTACCATGTGAAATATGAAAGTTGTGCTGTTGTGTTGAACGTTTTTCGTGTAAAAAAAAAACCAGACACATTAACATCAATAATATCGCCTTTTTATCTGTCTTTAGCACAATCCTTTTTATTGACATTTACTAAGCAAGTATTATCTGGTTTTGTGACAGCACAAATATCTTGTCTGCAGACGTGTTATAGAATGGGGGATTCGCAGATAATCATTGTGTCCTACCACTCCTATGGACCTGAAAATCACAGCAAAGTGCATGTTTCTAGAAAGTCGATTCATCAGTAGTGGCTGCACAGCATTGGAAAATAAGCAAATTTAATTAATTGCAGTAGTCAAACGGCGTCCATATTTCATTACAAAGTTGATCTAATGCTTGGATACACGATCGTACAAATTGATTTGGCCACGGTAAGTTATCCAGTGCGGGGAAACCTTTGGAAACCACTGACAAATTCCACTTTCAGCAAGACTCAAGAGTAGTTTGCAGCCAGCACTCAAAAGTAATTCACAAATTAAAAGTGCATCAGAATGACGCATTTACAGCTGTTTGTCGTGATTATAACGGTGTGGAATGTGCAGGCACAGGAGTCTCAGTTCCCGGTCTTTGACATGAGTGAGTAAACGTTATGGCTGTTTTTTTTACCATCAGTTGGTGACCAAAGTTGCTTCGTTTTCTTGTTCTTTACTGTCTGCTAAAATAAATTTACAGACATATTTTGAACGTGGAAATGACTATCTGGAAACGGGGAATCTTCCCTGCAGGTTGGTATTGCATTAGTTCCTCTATCGGTTTGTTTTATTCTGTGACAGCCAGCTGAATATGAAATCTGAAGTTTTCTAGGGCTTCACGCTGGAGCTGGCCAAATGTGTCATACACTCTCATGCGATCGTTGATATTTTTAGAACTCTGATGATAAATTTACATAAGCGCCGAGACTCTGATTACAAATCGTACTTTTGCGTTAGGATTGTGACAACAAATCTGATATAAATGTTAGGATGATGATGACAAATCTCACATAACTTTTCGAATTCTGATGACAAACGTATTACAAAACTGGAGGGATTCCAATTATGAATTATATAACTGTTAAGGTTTTAATGATAAATCTAACATAACTATTAGGATTGAGATAATAAATCTTACAATATTATATGCCAGGATTCTGATGACCAGCTGCCTGATTGTCCGATAGAATTCTGGTGCGTGAGAAGAAAAAAAAAACATTGTGATACGTAACCTCATCAATGAATGACTCACACCGAGTCTAGCTTAAATTCCACCCAAGTTCGTGGCATTCCTTGCTGGGGTGCAATTATAGTGTCCATATTTAGCTTCGATAATCACAAGGAAGGTAAGAGGAAAGATAGAAAAAAGCTCTTACGTCAAGGGGGTCTGGGAAATGGAGGACGGGGAAAGCTTTGTCTTGCATTAATCTCATACGTGCTAACACTCCATGTAGTTAAGTTCACCAATCGCTAGTATGTATTTCAAGCATATAAAGGCATTGTTTATAAGATCTGAAAATGCTGTTCGTCCTATGATTCTCTATGCCATGAATGGTACCTGGAATGCATTCGTCATACTATGCATTAAAGTTGTTTTCATTTTTTTCTTCCTCTTTATTTTGAATTGTTTTGTTCTTGTTCTTGCGAAGCCTCGTTCATCCACTGCAGGATGTCGCCTTCCGCCAATGATCTCCATTCTACTGTTTTCCGTCCGTCTTGTCCATGCCTGTGCATCTCGCTATACAATAATTATCATTATCTCCCATCGTCTCTGGGGGGGGGGGGGGCGTCTTCTTGTTCTCTTTCCTTTTCTAGTCCTCCATTCAGGGCAATGCCCTGTCCGTCTGTTATTTTTGAGTATTCAGGTATGGCCAGCCGATTTATATTTTTGTCGTAGTGTAATCAGTGTTGAATTGTAGGTTAAAATATTCAATTGATTTCTTCATTCGCTATGTGCTCAATTTCTCAAACATATCTCCATGTTCTAGATGTGTTTGTTTTAGAACATCCATTAATTCTGTATGCCTTATCTTGATGGCCTTGAATAGAACCCACCAGTGATGAAACTGGAGATATGATTAAGAACAAAAAAAAAATGCAGTATAATGTGACTGAATCAATTGTAGTTTGCTATTATACAACCTGACGGTTTGTACCAATGGCTTGTGAAGTTTGTCCTTACTTCCCACAGACAAAATATATTTTTTTTAAAAACAGGAAATCTGTGAGGCCTTAGCAAACCTGAAACATGGCAGAAAACGAATGAGAGAGAGAGAGAGAGGGGGGGGGGAAGTTTGTATGTTACAAAGCCCTGATTAATTAACGATAAAGAAACGTTAAAAGTAATCACCGAGATTCGTTGTAATGTTTCTTTATTATTTCTTACACGGGGCTGTGCAACACAGTTATATTATTCTTTTTGTCACATTTTAACTTCCATCCCACAGGGAATGCAACAGTAGTCATGTCTTCAATAAACGCTCAAACGTTTTACCACCAACTGCAGCACCAGATCCTAATTTGAAAATGGTGCCTTTAATCATTTGAAACTTGTCATGAATTACTGAGCGAGGATGGCCGCGTGGGGATGAATAAGAATCAAATGTTTAATAGTTTAATCATTACGATATTACACCACAGCGATATCATTTAACATATTTAAAATTAATGTTCACTCAGTGTTGGACGCTTGGCTGAACAACTCAAGTAATCTTAATCTATTGCATCGCTGCAAAAAAATAATAATAAATAAAAAATTACTATTTCATGGGAAAGTAAAAGTGCTGTTTTATAGTAGAGGGTGAGAACAACATTGATGAAATCGGTGGTGATGATGATGTTTATTTTCCAGTTACCGCGAGAGCAGCATCAGTGAGCAGCAGTGTACAGACGAGCAAACAGATTGACTGTCAAGATGTTGCCATGCTGAACCTGACGCTCAATGCTTCCAGTGCCCAAATTAGAGCGACATACGAACTCCATGTCTTCTCACAGAGTAATGGTGTTGATTGTAGTGGTGGTGGTGGTGGTGATGATGTTTATTTTCCAGTTACCGTGAGAGCAGCAGCAGTGAGCAGCAGTGTACAGACGAGCAAACAGATTGACTGTCAAGATGTTGCCATGCTGAACCTGACGCTCAATGCTTCCAGTGCCCAAATTAGAGCGACATACGAACTCCATGTCTTCTCACAGAGTAATGGTGTTGATTGTAGTGGTGGTGGTGGTGGTGATGATGTTTATTTTCCAGTTACCGTGAGAGCAGCATCAGTGAGCAGCAGTGTACAGACGAGCAAACAGATTGACTGTCAAGATGTTGCCATGCTGAACCTGACGCTCAATGCTTCCAGTGCCCAAATTAGAGCGACATACGAACTCCATGTCTTCTCACAGAGTAATGGTGTTGATTGTAGTGGTGGTGGTGGTGGTGATGATGATGGTGGGGGGTGGTATTGGTGGTGCTGGTGGTGGTGTTACTGCTGCCGGTGGTGCTGCTGATGTCGGTGGTGGTGGTGGTAGTAGTGCTGTTGATGGTGGTAATGGCGGTGGTCGTGGATGGTATTGGCGGCGGCGGCGGCGGTGACGATGGCGGTCGTGGCAGTGGTGATGATGATGATGGTGGTATTGATGGCGGCGGTGATGATGTTAGTGGTGGTGGTATTGGTGGTGATGATAATGATGATATTAGTGGTGGTGGTGGAGGTGGCGCTGGTGCCTCTTCCGGTGATGATTTTAGCGGCAATCGTGGTGATGGTAGACCTGGTAATATGGTGAAAAATTGCCAGGCCTCGGCCCCGGGCTCACAAAAAATGTTTGCTTTCCTGTACGTCTTGATTTGTATTATTTTACACACAGTGATTTATTCAGTCCTGCAATGGAAAGTGCCCCCAAACTAACTAAAGACAACACCAGAAATGGGAACTTTTTTTTTGTTGTTGTTGTTGTTTTTAGAAGTTCGACATGTTGAACTTTTATTTTTACAAAACACGAACAGGAAAAGGTAGGGATCTTAGACGATAAAATGCAGCATGGGAAAGGTAGGGCTTAACTTCGAAAACCATCCTCCTTAAGCATGGTACGAATTGGACCCACAATTCCATTCACTCTTTGCGAACTTCTTTTTAAATGAATGTGTGTGAAAACCTGTCCGGCTCTAGATTTTGTGGTTGTCTTGGTGTTCCTGGCCTGAGTATGCAGCCCACTGTTACAATAAAACCCTCCTTAGGAGTGTAGTGTATTGGAGTTGCCCGGACATATGACTAAGGGTATGACAATAAAATCCTACAGTATAATAAAAGCCTCTTTAAAAGTATAACCCCAGGATATACGGGTAGGAATAGTAAGAAATACCTGTGCGCTGGTCACGAGCGTACATATTTTTAGTCAGTTTTTGACAGCGCATTTGTAAACTAATGAATTGATCAGTTTTTTTATAGCACATTATTAATTTTGTAAATGAATGAATTGGTCAATTTTTTATACCACTTTTGTAAACTAATGAATAGCTCAGTTTTTTATGGCACTTTAGTAAGTCAAATCTAGGCATGTAAAATTTATAACTATGCGAAGATGGGCAATGACGGAATTGAGGAATATCTGGAGTTTCAAGAAGAAAGTTACAGAAATAAGACATACAAAAGTTTCTAATTGCTCTGCGTCCATTTGATCCATGACGTACCGCTTTGGCTTAATGGATTACTATCAGAAGTTTTCAAGCCTATTAGTAACAAAGGGGTTTTCTGGTACTTTCATATAACAGAGTATTATAAGATAAAACAAGTTTGAAGCGCGATATTGTCTGTGGTTTCCCACTGTGATGACACCAGATGAGGTTCTTTTGTTTATCTGGTCCTGGTATCCGCTTGGTGTGCCAGGCTAATGGATTTCTGGCGCTTTTTATGACAAGCCAGTGGCCTGGGTGGAAATGGTTCTGGTGGAATTACAACATCTTGTTTTCACACATTCTTAGAGCAGGTGACAAATTATATGTATAATGTCCCCCTGTTGACCAAAATAAGACATCCGGTACCAATGGGGTATATTGTAATAGCAGACGGCTACATAAACACCGGAAAGAAAGGCCTCAACACACAAGATACGTGTCGGAAAATGGAAACATTACGAATTATCACGCTGGACTGTATGTAGATTGTGGGAGCGAAAGTTCTGGCACACAGTCTCGATTTACTCATCGATTTCCTCAAGAAATGTAGAGTGTAATGGGACACAAGGGAAATGTTTAGTTGATGATGTCTAAATGGTAAACTAATGAACTGCTCCGTTTTTGAAAGGACATTTTTGTGCAATTGGTCAGGTTTTTTTTTAGCAAATTTGTAAAGTAACGAAACAGTCAGTTTTTGATAACACATTTTATAAACTGATGAACTGCTCGGTTTTTCATAGATCTATCACATTTATATACTAATGAAATGCTCAGCTTTTGATATCACATTTGTAAACTGATGAATTAGTCAGTTTTTGACAGCGCATTTGTAAACTAATGAATTGATCAGTTTTTTTATAGCACATTATTAATTTTGTAAACGAATGAATTGGTCAATTTTTTATACCACTTTTGTAAACTAATGAATAGCTCAGTTTTTTTATGGCACTTTAGTAAGTCAAATCCAGGCATGACGTCAGATGTGCGGTTATTTCTAGTCCCGTCAAACTTACAATGTCAACTTGCATCAGTTTATTCTCTGATACTAAGTTAATCCTACATTTGGGAGTGTGAGGGACGATCAAGGAATACTATATTGAGGAATACATTAGGGGCAGGGGGGAGGAGGGGGAGTCGAGATCTAGGAAGAGGAAGAAATAAGATAGGGGACATTAATACAAATGGGGGCAGGGGGATAATGTTCTGGTTCCAGATCACAAGTTCTGATATTGCCCCGCTCATATAAAGTGTAGACGATCCCTATGACGGCCTGAGAAAGCGATCAGTCACAAACAGTTGGGGCCTAATAAGCGATAACTGGTGTCGTGTTATAAGTTCCCTGTGCCGCGAACCGTCGCGTGCATTCATTCATTGACGGGAGGTGAGTGCTGCTTCAGCAATGCGGGATTCATTGTCGTGTATAATCTGTGTAGCACTGGGGAGTTACTATTGGGGTAAGTAATTTCTCAGATTAAAAACACCATTTGAATTGCAAGTTTTTCACTGTTATACTGGCAAGCTATGTGTGGTTATGCACTTACGTGGAATCTTTCAGTGCCTTCAGGAGCTGTTACAAAAGTTTTCTTGTTGTTGTTTTTGAAGGCACGATCAATGCAAGGAGGGGACAGAGGGGAGGTGGAAAGAGTACTTCTGACTTCAAGACATAATGAAAGACCTCCACAACCTCACCAGTAAAATATATGCCTGATATATTCATTGAGAATACGTGGTTGTGATTTTCTTCAGAACGGCTGTGAGAAAAGTATTAGAAATGAAGTACCCTGTAATGCGGATATTTTATAGACCGGAATTTTAGGACGGCGTGAGAAGAACATTATATAAGATCCTCCGTAATGTGCTGGCTGGACAGTGAGATGAAAAGGCGATATTTCATGTGAGAAACCGAAAAAAAGTGCTTGGTGCCGGCCACAAAATTAAATTGTAAAAGGAACAGTTTAGGATAGATCATTTTTGTCACAAGTTACAACTGACTCACAGATCGAGCCATGACCGTTTAATATTATTGGCTTTAAAGAGTCAATTTTGTAACATGTTTGGATTTTGTTTGTTTGTTTTTAGTCGTTTCGTTTGTATATGCCGTCTTTCCAATTTCAAATGGTACCATCTCTGATGGCCATTCTGGTGCATCCAGGGCGAAAGACCACAACCGTGCATGCACTAAACGAAGGTGATTTAGAGTGTTCTTTTGTTCTCATCTCTGGCATAAAAGTTTTTGTTTAGTATCAGAATTCTGTTTCTGTCTTTTTGTTTGTTACGTGGGCGTATTTCAGTCAAAAGTTTTGGGGGCACGCCCGTCTCCAAATGCATCCATTACATCCCTGGATAGGTCAGTGTTAATAAAATGCAGGAGGTGTAGAGCAAGACTATATCTGACAAGCGTTCCAGTTGGTTAAATTTCTAATTTTGGAGCATTTATCCTGATAATCGGTTCTGTTATTTTCTGTCACATCGTGTGTTGGTCAGCATAATACTATTAATATGTTACAGAAGGTCACAAGCCCAAATCTTGGGAGCTAGACCACTCCCCAAATGGACTGTTTTCTTGTACGCCCCTAGTTTTAAAACTGCAAATACCTTTACCATGTGGCCAAACAAAAGGGCATGCTTGGGGAGATCCGGTAAATATTATACTTTGAGCCTGAGTTTGGTTAATGCAAGTCCACACAACAACGGACACATTGTGCTAGGAAAAAAACAAGACGAATGACAGAATGTAACAGATGATGGGGACAGGAGGAGCCGTACCAGACGTGCCTAAAACCACTTGCAAATAGTCATACAGAAATAATGATTAACAATAATTAATCTAAAAGCCTAGAAACATATCTTCCCCAGACATCAATTGATATGTTATATCATTTCCACATCAGTGGTACTTAAATGTACGCACCATGTATCTCATCTCCTAATTGATGAATGGCGTTGTTTGCGATATTTCGGAATGCAAATATTCTTCATCAGCTCTTGGCTCATGTGACGGACAGCGGGCGAGTTAATCTTATATTTTAAAAAAAAAAAAAAAGCGATGGGAGTATTTTCAATTTCATTGTGGTGCAATTTTGCCCCCCCCCCCTCTCCTCACACACACACGCACAATTTTTTTCTCAACGCTACAGCCTGAATAACGGTTCCAAAAATTATAAAATTAACCCAAGTGTCAATTTACCTAATCCAGTTGTCAGAACTAGTCTAACGAACAAAACTAACCAATAAATTATTACGCCAATATAATTTTGTAGAAGATTCTCACATTTTTATCTTGGGCATTCTTGCCGATTCCTCAGATCATGATAGAGTGAGGGGGATTTATGAGTTGATGCTCCTATGTTATGAAGTACTTTTGATTTTACTGGTCCAACTGACCAGAAGGTATAACATGACTTTTGCTTTCAGTTCGTGTCATCCTGGCTAGAGAGCCGGACTTTCTTTTCCTGGACAATAATTTGGTTACGGATGATGGCTTGCGGTTTATGTCTGATGCCTATTCTGTGTCTCCAAACACATGTCGTGGTGGCTGAGGTAACTGTGATAGAGCATGATCTTTATCTATCTATCTATCTATCTATCTATCTATCTATCTATCTATCTATCTATCTATCTATCTATCTATCTATCTATCTATCTATCTATCTATCTATCTATCTATCTATCTATCTATTATCTATCTATCTATCTATATCTATCTATCTATCTATCTATCTATCTATCTATCTATCTATCTATCTATCTATCTATCTATCTATCTATCTATCTATCTATCTATCTGCCTATCTATCTATCTATCTATCTATCTATGTCTTTGTGTTTGCTTGTTTGCTTGCCGCCCATCAAAGCCTGACTTTTTTTGTGTTTTTTTTTTGCTCAAGTTTTTCTTGCGATCATTGCCAGTACATTTGTGTAATCATGATCAGGAATTATATTACTAAAAAGTAAAGACCTTTTGGATCAATTGTGTGGCTATGTGAACGTTGCTCTAAGACTGGATATCGTAAAATTGCAATCAGTGTAGAACCGAATTGCTGAATAACAGCCAAATTAGTTTGTTGTTTTTTTTTAAATAATTTTCAAAGTCTTGGAAGCCAAAGACAGATTGCATGTCTGCGCTTCTGGTATAAAAAACATTAACCCAAAATGAAGAAATTAATGTTCAGGTAAAATCCATTCCATCCTGCTGTCGTCTATGAAACATTTCAATTAGATGGTCTGATAATTAAAGTCCAAACAAACTGAATTAATGAGCTTTAGCACTTGGAAATAGTGGTCTAACTTCATTTTCCCAGCAACAGGCCAACGACCCTGAGAACTGGTGTAAGTTTATTGGTCACGTCAACGATGCGATGGGCAACGGGTCACTTCTGGACATTGCTCCACCAAGAATCCCTGGACTTGCCAGCCTGAAGGAGCGACTCAATTCTGTTGTCTACAAAGCTCAGGTTACCATGGACATCATCGCACATCTGGAATGGAAACAGTTCTTAATTCTGTACGACCTTGACTACGGTCAGTGAGAAGACAATGACAGTGAAAGTACTGATTAGGTTGTGCTAGTCATTTTGTGTCCCTCCAGAGCAGTGTTTCTCAACAATTTTTGTCCCAGGCCCCACTTCAATTTTCACAATAAAACGTGCACCCCCACCATGATCGTCCAAAGTTAGTATATAGTATACATCCCTACACCCCATTCTGAAGCCCCACCCCCCACCAAAATATTGCCACGCCCCACTCCCTATCTTAAGAAAGACTGCTGCAGAGCAATACGCCACTGTTTTGTTGTTGTGGTTGTTTTAATATTTTGTCAATTTCCTAACACTGTTCCCATATCTCCTTGTGTCATATTTCTTGTTCTTGGCCGGCTTTTTTTATGTACTTTTTGTTCTTGTTGTTTCATGATAATTTTCATACATTTTGGAATTTATTGTATATTTATTATTTGTCTCTAACCGAGACTTTATGACGTTCAACATTCTCTTTGGTGGGGTTTTCCAAGCCCAGCATAAATTTCTTGTTCTTAACAGTTTGTTAGCTGATCAACTACAGCGGGGTTATAGCTCTGGTTATTACGTTATGGCTGATCATAATATCTTTTTAACTGTTCAGTAAGAACTGCAGAGAAAAAAAAAATGCATAGAGAAAAGATAATGGCGTCAGTGTTGGACAACTAAAAAATCATATCATGTACCTTTTTTACCACATACCTCTGTGTGCATGCGCGTGTGGCAGTATGTGTGTGCGAGAGTGTATATATGTGTATGTATGTGTGTGCGCGTGTGTGTACGTGTGTGCTTGGGTGTGAGTATGCATGTGTGTTGCAATCATATTCCATACCATTTCAATCCGTAGAGCGCCAGGTAAAGTCTATGGTAGACGTATGGTCCACAATTGGTTTAACCTCCCAACTGGCCAGTACACAAGACCTGGTGCTGCTGAAAACGATTTTGCTCCAATACTTCGAAGAATCCAAAGAATTCCACATTGTTATGGTGACGTCTTACAAATCTTCCCAGAAAGTTATACAGATGGTAAGTTGATGAGTTGGTCAATTTTGTAACATGTTGTATAATTTTGTTTCAGTTGACACCACAGAAATTGCGCTCCTACGAAATCTTGAATTTGATCTCGTTTTTTTTGGTCGGAAATTCCAAGACCATAATTATGTTTCGTTTCCCTAGGAGTTTCATTTCCTCTTTTTGAATTACACCCGATCTTTGCGAGTGCGCATGCTCAGCTCCGGTGCACTTGGGGGGGGGGGGGGGAGGGAGGTGTGCATCATAGTTTGAGTGACGTAAATGAAACAAACCGCTAGTTGGGGGAAGGGTTGTGGGTGGGTTGGTGGGGTGTTTGGGGGGGGGGGGGGGTTACTGCCTGAAATACCTGCCGATTCGTTGAGAATCGTATTATGAGAAAGTATATATAATTACGAGTGAAAGGACCCCTAGCGGGTAGCACGAGTTTGCTACTCATTAGTATAAAATGTTATCTCTGAGTTCCTCATTACATTATTAGGTTATTGTCACGATCAGTTTTGTTGGCATTTTAAAGTGTAAAGTAATTGCCATTTCATCCTTTGTTTGGGCAAGGCGGCGTTGGAGAAAGCTGAGATCGCTAAGACAATTAGTTTATAACTACCCATAATGAACTTAAAATTTATTCAAGAATGGATGAGAAAAGACTGAAAGAAAGGAAAACATAAGAAAAAGGAAAATATAAATGCCCTCCAATGTTTTATGATAATTAATCAAATATTATTTTATCAGTTACCACTGTTCAAAAACTATGATTAATTTCTTCCATGACAAAATTTTTTTTTTTTTTAATAAACAAACAAAAATCATGGGCCTACAACCAGCAAAGTGGCTGGTATTTTTAAGTGAGATTTTGGGAACATTTTCAAATTTCTTTTTCAATTTCCTTACAAAGATCCTGGTAGACCGAAAGCTTGAGCTGTTGTGTTTCCCCTTCATCCTTGATTCATCGTAATGTTTCTGTATTATTTCTTACCTTGAGTTTTGTAACAAACAACTTCTTTTGCGACGTTAACATTTGATTTTTTCTATGCCACGGCAAAATTCTTTTGTAGACGGAGACATTGGAGTCAGATATCGGCAAGAGGATTTCAGTGACGGGCAAGTCTAGCTGGTTGATTTTCTCACAAAGAGATCGAGTTAACAGTCGCAGTTGGATGTTTATGTCACGGTTTGACAATGTGGCAGTCATCAGTGACACTTGTTATTTCCAGCAGAGAGGTGCTTTACAGGTGGGTGGGTGAGTGAGTGAGTGCATGAGTGAGTGAGTGAGTGAGTGAGTGAGTGAGTGAGTGAGTGAGTGAGTGAGTGAGTGAGTGAGTGAGTGAGTG